>JASAMX010002271.1:0-31881 GCA_030248175.1 Microlaimidae sp. YZB2_3 | reverse complement strand
AGGGGGCTGAGGAAAAGGGGTACTCCCATTTCCTTCCTCTTCTCTTGGGTGTATGCCAAAAACTAGACTCTTTGAGCGAGTTAAAAGGGGGAAAGGCACTTGCTGGTGAGTTATACCTGCCGCCTTTCCGGCTCGTCGGCGCCCTACAATAAAACTAAAAATATTTAGGTGCTAACTGTAAAGATGGTTTTAAGTTTCTTTTTGAATACGTTTATAATGAGAATTAATCTTTATAATTCTTTATATCATTTTACTCAATTGCTAAACAGTGTTTTACACATAAATTTTATAAATATTTTCAACAGAAAAAACCTAGTTGAATTTAATGTAATTTAAAACTTTTTAACCCCATGTTTCGAAAAACGTAAAAACAGATAACCGCCACGCGAAAACGACCGGTATTTTCTTAAATCTCTATTTTGCGTTGTTTCCTGTTTCCGTCTTTTTTGTGGAAACAAACAATTTTAGAATAATATAATATTTTTTATATTAAATAACTCCCTGAGACTAAATTTAATACTTTTTCAAATACCAGGCTCAAACTTCGACCGATAAACCAACAATTTTGTTTATTAAACAACTATTTTTAATTTTTACTAAATAAAAAATTATTATGAAAGTATAAAAAATAGCACAAAAAATAGTCATAAAAAAGTAGTGCTTTTAGTAAGCGTTTTAAAAAAAAGCAGAAAAAAATCTGATAAAGATTGGAATTTTATTTTCAGGAATTTTAGTGTTTTTTCCTATATTATCTCGACAGTAAAAACAATATTATAATTTGGAAGCCGTTTGATAAGTTTTCCAATGATGTATTTTTTATTAGTGTATAAAATGTTATTGGGGTTGAGATTTTATAGTTTTCGAATTTTGCGCAAGCTGTGGTGCGGTATCTATCTTCGTTACTTTCGTTGCGAACTGAAGCTTGATTTATAATAAAAAAAGTGTTTTTTATAATCGAGACAGTGTGTTCTTTTGCTTTTTCGATTTTTTTTTGGCTTAATAAGATCTTTTTTCCATGTTCTGCAGACTTATTCATTAGAATGTTTGAACTAAATCCTCTTAACTCTCCTTTTAAATTGAAAATCGTCTACTATACAATACATCTGGTTAGTACCTTACCTATCCCTAACTTATCCGACTAAAATGCGTTTGGTTATATTATGCTGTATTGTTTACAGGTTCGAGACGAGTATAGAAAAGATTTCGACCAAGGTAGAGGAGGATGGGGGAAAATCATTGCTCAAAAAGGTAAAATTATTAATAATAAATTTTAAAATTAAGATTTTTTTAACGGATATTTTTGACTAAAAAAATTACTTTTTTGATTGTCATACCTAATAATGTCTTTGAAGTTATGTTTTTATATATATCTGGAGATATTAAAATACGTATGTATGTGTAATATAAATGTTTTAAAAGTGTTGCGATTTTTAAGTGGGTTTTATTTTAGGTGGAATGGGAGAAATTTAGAAAGATATTTTGCCGTCTGTATTATTCTATTCTTTTCGCCTTTCATTTATTTCCTCCGGAGAAATGGTAATTTAATAATTATTGTTTACACGGCACATCATTATTTGAATTAAACATTTATGCTATCGATTTGGTTAAGGGGTAAGTTCCAAAGAGCTGGTAGCAGTAACTTTAACATTAAAAAGGGTACTTTAATTTTAATTTTAAAGGAAAGTTTGCAATAAAACGGGAGGGGGCAAATCCTCCAATAAAGCGGGAGGGGCATTTCCAGACCGTGCACAGGTCTGAATAGGTCACAAATTATATATGCAAAAATTAAAATATGGTATTGTTGTTTATCATCTTGCACTATAATGAAATCAACAACTATTATTATTGAGCCATAACAGCATGATATAACAATAGCTACCTCTAGGAGGATTTAGGGAAAAAGTATTTTAATAATAACACTATTGAACATTAAATTGACTTTGCATATGATGATATGATAAAACCTAAAAGCCTAGAAAAATTAAACATTATAATTTTAATACACACAGGACGACACATTAAGACTAGTTAAGCAAGTAGATTTAGTAGTATGTATACAGATACACTATAACTTAAATAAAGAAGAAAATCAAGATCTAGCTCACCTGATTAACTGTCACTAACCTGACCGACCACTTCTAATAACTCTGCTTCAGTTTTGAAGTACATTTTCTTTGGTATTGATTGGTTGTATTGGTTTTAGATCAGATTAAAAAAGTTTCAATGGTTTTTATTTTCGGTTAGTATTATAGTTTTAATTATAGTGTTTTAGCTCTAGTTCCCTTTCCCATTTTACATAGTAAAATTAAAAAAATGTTCACGAGGTTATGTTTAATTTTTAATGAGATGTGTAAAATACAAAAAAACTTGTATTTTTTTGTTACCAGAGTACCGGTTTTTGTTTTCATCACTTGAAATTTATGGATTTTACTTTGACTGATTTTCTTTGCCCTTATCCTTGAAGTTCGTAATATTTATAATTACATAGTTATAGAAACTGGATAGTAAAATAAAGTATAATTTTGTAAAATTTCTGGTAATGTTATATTAACTACAAAATGTATAATGAATTATCTTTGGCATTGTCTATTCTATAGGCGCCTGAAAAGTTTACAATATTGATTCTTTCATTCCATTTTATATACCTTTCTTTTCAATCTATTAACGCACTCAATTTACAAATTTAAAATATTAAGTGTCAGTAATGAACAAAGTGGTAACCATTTTGACCTGAAATGAAATTTGTTTATTGCCTGAAAAAGGATATTTACCCTTACAAAGCTTAAAGTGATCAGTAACTAATCGAGCCACAAAAAGTGGTAACTGGCTATAAAACCCTCCTACACTTGCTTACGCCCTCATTTTTGCACGCAGAAACTTGTTTTTACTCTGCCAAAAACCTCAGCAGCAGCTGTGAAAAGGGTTATAAATTTACTTCGGTGGTTTTAACCAGTGCACATTTGTTAAGTTTTTTCAGATTATTTTTTATCAAAAACGGTTTTTTTATTATAGTATTTTACATCGGTTCTATTACAAAGTTTTTGTTGTAATTATACATTTAAAATTATCTTTATAAAAACTTATATTTTTCTACTTTCGGGTAAAATAAGAGTAAGCGGTTTTGCGTTTGCTGTTACTTGCTACGTTAAGAAGCAACCGCCTACCGCTTATGTTTTAATTTTAAGCCACACTTTTGTGCGAGTAATTTTAGCCGGCGGATTATTTCTCGCCAACCGTAGTTTCTTTGACATTTTGCGCGTATTAAGGTGAATTATGAAATTTTTATGAGTTTTTATAATATAACTCGTAAACTTTTTAAGCTTCGCATTAAAAATGTGTAAAGTGAATCACTATTTTGTCCTGATTATCTTAAAATGAGTTCCACGCAAGCATCGTAAACGGAATGGATGTGTTCATTCTTACACACCTATTATTCGTTCACAGTAATTTTTCCATCGCAAAAATACTTTAGGAAAAATAACCTTTGACAAATGACATTCTGTTAAAAATACCTTATCATTTGGACTGATTGAGCTATTTAGCTTGATTTTTAGGTTTTGGTTAGGTTCAGGAAAAATAATCCTGAAGGTCAATCAGTCGGATTATCAAATTACTCGATGGTATTTTTACCAGAATGTTATTTGCAAGAAATTCAAATGTTAAATAAACCTTTACGATGGTTAAATTGCGTGGAGTCCCTATTAAATCAAGAATATATATAAAATGCTTTTTGTGCTGTCCGGTAATGCCCCTTTATTATATATTAGTAGATGTGTCTCTCGTTTTAGTGCCATCGTATCGTTTGATAACACAAAAATTCCAAAAAATTGACACTTTTTAGACGTATTTTCGCAGTTTTTATGATATTTGCAAAATTTTAGCTATTTTTAATATTTTAATGTTGTTTTTCCTTTTTTTTGATTTAGCATTTAGAATGAGCTAAATTGAGGTTAAAAAGTTTTAAATTACATTAAATTTAATGCAGGTTTTTTCTGTTGAAAATATTTATAAAATTTATGTGTAAAACACTGTTTAGCAATTGAGTAAAATGATATAAAGAATTATAAAGATTAATTCTATTATAAACGTATTCAAAAAGAAACTTAAAACCATCTTCACAGTTAGCACCTAAATATTTTTAATTTTTATCGTAGGTGCCCGACGAGCCGCGGAAAGGCGGCAGGTATAACTCACCAGCAAAGCGCCTTCTCCCCCTTTTAACTCGCTCAAAGAGTCTAGTTTTTGGCATACACCCAAGAGAAGAGGAAGGAAATGGGAGTACCCCTTTTCTTTAGCCCCCTCTCTCCCGCCTCTCCTTTATACTTTTTCTGCACCCACCTCACCCTTTTAAGATTGCCCTGCTAGGGGTGTGGGGTCCGGGGGGCCTGAACCATCCAGCGGGGTCAAAGGGCAGAGCCCCCTTTTAGGGGGTCCGGGACGCAGAATGCCTGTGCTCCCCGTGGGAGAAAATTTTCAACTTAAGGTGCTAAAACACACTAGAAATTTTAATTCAGGCTGATATATATTTATTACGAAATTTTTATATCTTTTAAAATTAAAGCATTTGTGTTTAAAACGTTAACAAAAATTTTAATAATATTAATAGTAGTTTTATTTAACATGTATGCCTTCATTATTTGGGGTGGGGGTGGGGGGCCGGGGGGGGGGCTTTTTGGGGGGGCTGGGGGGGGGCGGCGGGGGAGAGAGGAAAGAAGGAGGGAGGGGGGGAAGAATATCAAGTGGTATAGTGGCTTATTTGAATAATTGGCTAAATTCATATGGCCTCTCTTGGAAATCGCTATTGTCGTCTCATTTTTCAATGGGGCAAATCCTCCATAAAGCATTTCCGTGCCATTTTGAACGATTACCGATTTCAAATTGAAAAACTAAGATACATTATCAATTTAGGGGAAAATTTGGTGTTTTTTTTTTTGACAATTAATGCTTTTGGAGAGCATTAAAAAAGTTTTTGCATCGATGTTAAAGAAAAAATTTTTTCTCTCCCAAAATTCAAAAACCGTAAGGGCCCTTACGAAAAAATTATTCAGCCTCGCCGAATTTCTTGGTGGGGGCCGCCGCCCTCCCCGCGCTCCCTTCCCCTGGGCACGCCACTGCCGACACCCTCTAAAATTTCAGGGTACGGTACAGCGGACACCTTTATAAAATTTTGAAGGTCCCAATGCCTACTTAAAACCATACATGGGCAAGTTGGTCTGGAGTGGGGGGGTTAAACCCCAAATTAGGGGGGGTTAAAATCCGAGAAACGCAAAATACCCATATCGTTTTTTTCTGGAGTGCATTTTACCCATATCGTTTTTCGGTTTTGAAGGAAAAATAGGTTAAAAACACTAATTTTAGGTCAAAAAGCCCTTTTTATTGCATTTTTGAGCTTTTTATAGCTTAAAACATTCATTTTGACCTCAAAACTTAAGTTTGGAGGCAGTTAGAAGCATAGGTGTTTTTGGGGGGGGACAGAGGGGTGCACCCCCCCCCTAGAGCCAAAATTTTGGACCCCCCTAGAAAAAATTCAGGGGGCCCCCCCTCCCCCCCAAAGCTCGAGAGCGGTCCGGCCTGACCCCCCCCTAGCGAGGCTGACCCCCCTCCCCCCCCCTCCCGACCAATTTGGAAGTATATTTTTTTATTTACTGTCCAAAACACGGTTTTTTAGTTAAAAACAGTGTTTAAATACACTTTTTAGGCCTAAATAGGCTGTTTTAATACATAAAATTCAATATTAGACCTAAAAACACTTAAATTATTGAGTTAAAAAAATTTTGCTAAAAAATTGGACCCCCCTGACCCCCCCCCAAATTTGAAATCTCACACTCGGGGTCGACCCCCCCTAAAAAGCCAGGGGGGTCCAGCCAGACCCCCCTGGACCCCCCCCCCCTAAAAAATTTTGGCCTCCCACCCGGGGGTGGACCCCCCCCTAGCGGACCCGACCAAAAACACCTATAGTTAGAAGTCATTTTAAAGACATTTTTTTTCTTCATTTTTCCAAAATTGGGGGGGTTAACTTTTTCTCCCCCCCCCCCCACTTCTGAGTGGGGGGGGGGTTACACCCCACTTCTTAAGAATTTGGTGAGAGCGTTAACCCCCCCCCCCCCGTGCCCATGTATGCTTAAAACGCAAAAGTAGTGTATATTTATAGTATAGATATTTATGCTCATACCCGTTCCAAAATCTTTTAACCTCCCCCTCCCAAAAAAATCAGCAAGGCTGCCCATAATTCTTAAAATTTTTAAGGATTGTTGGCAATTTCTAAATTTTTGCGGCTATAAAATTTGGTTGCTTAATTTTTTCTGATGACCTCTTTACACTTTTGGTTTCGGAATATTTGCCACCTTATTTTTGTTCAAAACGGTTTTTTTTGTTGAATTAACTCATATTTTTTCGTGAAAGGGGTTTCCCTGAATAAACATCTGATCAAGTATTGTTAAAATTGTATTTCTGTTGTAAATTTATAATAATTTGTTAAAATAAAACCCAAATAAAATATTTATTTTAGAATGTATTGCTGTTCAGTACGTCTTCATAAAGAAAACTTGTCGAGTTAATGAAAACTCTAAAATCTTCTGTTCTGTTGCATTTTCTTTTCTCTCAGAAAACATTCGAAACCAATAAAACTAATGGAAAGTGAAATGGAATAGAGAGACCAGTTAATTTGACGTAAACTGTTTCATAACCGGCTGTGCTAAACTTGTTAAAACACCAGTTGCTAGTTGCTGATTATTTTTAGTGTATATGTTTCGTTTGTAATAAAGTTTTAATTGCATCTTTTAAAATGTTATATTCATTTTAAGTTGGTCCGCTTCCGCATAATTTTCGCTTCCGTCATTTTCTAGTCGTCATCGTAAGACATTTTAAGTTTCACTTATTTTTTATAATACGGGTGGGAGTGGGGGTGGCAGTATTTTATTCTTTCTCCAGTAATTATTCTTTTCCACTGAGTAAAAACAGGAGTTTGTTAACTAACACTTCACTACAAATAGAGCAAGATAAAATATAAATATATGACAATACAAATTGAGTTAGGCTGATTTCATATCGATGTGTTTGTGTATGCGGTATAGGCTGATTGAAAGGACAGTCTCCTTTATTTATAACAGGGAAAGTATATGTCGGTAAACGTAAAAAGTCTTTTGCTTTCAGCTGGCCTTTTTTTGTAGCGTCACATTGCTTTATTTTTTATTTTGGAAAAAACTGTGGGTAAAAAAACGTTACATTGAGGTCAATCTTCTTTGTGTCAAATTAAAATTACTTTTTTATTGTTTGTTTTTAAGAAATATCATCCAGAAATTTTTTGGGAGACGGGCACAGATGTTTTTGATTGGGTCCGCTAGGGGGGAGGTTCACACTCGGGTAGAGGTAAGTGAGGGGCCAGTCGGGTCCGGCCGGATTTTCCTGAAAACAGGATATTTAGGTTAGTGTTTTTTATTAAACACCGTTGTTTTGGTATTTAAAAACCGCATTTTTGGTAGTAGTAAATATGGTTTTTGATAGAATACGTTAGCAAAATTATACTTAACTTGTGAATTGGTTTGGAGGGGAGAAGAGGTATCTCGGTTTTGCCAGTGGGAAAGGGACTGGCACCAGAATGTTTTCAGTGGTGATCCAAAATTTGAATTCTAGGGAGGGGGTGGAAAATTGCCATTGTAATAGCCCGGAATATATTTTCACAATAGCAAAAGACATTTTGTGTGACACTTGTGTATATAACAATGAACAGTACTGAATGAAAAATATTGGTTATTTCTTGCGTAGAAGTTCGTTTAAAAAAATTTTTTCTCTGAACTGAAAACATCACCAGCGAACGTAAATTTTTGTTTTTCGTAAGTTTTTCCATGCGATAAAACATGTTTCGCCGAAATACGTTGTTACACGTCAGTTTGTTTAGAAAAAACAGCATTGCTCCGTGCGTGAGTAATATTGTGAAATCGTTTTTATTTACCGACTACCTAGAGAAATTGATAGGTTAGTTGCGCAATTCAATGAAACCTAAACTGAAACTATATAAAGCATCAGTATTTGATATTAAATTGTTTATTCAAAACAAAAACTATCTACCGTGGGAATTTATTTGTCACTCTAATGAATGGTTTTTGAAATCGAAAATGTTCACTGTTTTTTTAAATGAATCTTGTCTGTAAACTCCAAACAATTTGGTGGTTGCGCTAATGATTTTTTAAGTAGACATTTTTTACTGCTTTTTTCAAGTATATATTGATTGAGGTTTTGGTGGTCTGCCTGTGGAATTTTGTGTTTAACTTTATAATCGTTACTCGAGTCACATTCAATTAGAAGTATGTTGTCTTGCCTCTAGTTTACATTCGCATTTATAAGTGTTTAAATAATATGACTCATTTTATCTTAATAATCTCAATTTAAAAAATCAAACTATTTCGCCGTGTATTTTTAACTTTAACTTAAAAACCAATTGCAGTGGCGTATATAGCTATAAGTAGCTACCTACACGATGATATGTTTCACTATGGTAAAGTGTTTTAATTTATTGATTTGTCTGTGGTAAATAAATGTAGGTTTTTTAATAAAACATCACAGCCATTAGAAATCATAACTAAAATAGTTTATATTCGTGAACAACGATATCGAATTAACATAAATAAATTTGAATTTTGTCTTCAAACTAAATTGTTATATTAATGTTTTGATTGCAAAATATTCAAAGTATAAAGATTAATCTCAAAACATCCGTTCAAAACTTTTTTAGCTTAAAAAAAGAATATTTTCTGCAATTAAAACATTAGTAAAAAGATTATCAAACTCGCAAATAGCGCCGTATCTACAGAGCGGTATTACCTATTTGAAACCGTAAAATGACAAGTCATTAGTTTCGCAATTTTTTGATGATTGTCGCTGGTTGCCAACTAAAAATTCGCAATTTTTTAAAGTAATTATTGGCGTTTCTTTTAAAAAATTTGGTCCCTAAACAAAACAATTCATAATCACTGATTCAAAAATTTGAAAAATCTTAAAGCGCCTGGGTTCTGTGGGACATCGCGCCACAGCGTTGTAGAGGTACTTACGCACTTGAAAGTATTCTGGTTCGGCATTGTGTTTCATCTCTCACTTTTACTTGAAGTTTTGTTTGTACTTCCAATCTTTTTCGTCGACCAGCTCTCACTACCGGAGCTGTTCACCTTTAAAAATACAGCAAAAATTTACTTTGAAGTGCTGCGCTGTTTATTTCTGTTTTAAAAAGAATGCGAAACATTCACCTAGGCGCCGCATTGGCAACTTGTTCCTCGTGTCGTTTTTTGTTAATCTTTATACATAATAAAAAGTAAAAATATGATAATAAGATAAAAATTAAACGTATAACCAAGCCAAGCTACCATGATTGCCACCACGGTTAAGTGGTGTGTACTTTTTTTTCGAGTGTCCATTGTAGTTTTAATCTGTATACTTAATAAACTCAATTTAAACGCTCTATTTTTCTTTATCTTTGAGTTCAAAAAAGTTTGCAAATCATTAAAAGTAAACCAGTTCTATCTAAAATTAAGCTTATTACTCTCACGTTTAAAAAACTCTTCTCGCCATTCTGTTGAAAGCAGAAAGTTAAAGCGCTTAGTTTTTACCCCGTTCTTGACAATTTTTTAAGCTGTTTTTAACAGCAGCAACCCTCAAAGGTGTCTGAAGTTCGAGGTTTTAAATTCATACGACGTTAAAACGTAAAATCCTCCGCAAATTTGACACAAAATAACACATAATTTTGGCATATATCGGTCGATTTCAATAAATTTATAGCATTATTACACCACTAGTCGTTCTAGCCTAAAAACAACTTTCCGTACAAAATTAAATTAAACTAAATAAAACACGCCCAATAATTACTAGTTTTCAAAATCAGTGATTCTGCTTGTTTTTGGCCACTTTGGTTTAAAATTAGATTGTTTGGGTTTAAGTGTGTAAAATCAGATTAACGAGTTTTCCTTGGAAACTAAGCTGTTTTTTTTCTGGAAAATATTCCGCCGCTATGTGAGGTAAATTCCATATATTTTATTTTTCCTATAGTCTTTTTAAGCTGTAAAAAGTTTTCAACATAGGTGGTCGTGTTTTTGTTTCTGATATTATTTGTTGGCACATTAATATTCCCATTGATGAAATTATAAGAGAATTTGATACCCCTTAAAACCAAACATTCACATTTGGTTTTTAAGCTAAGTCAAAGCTGTTTCAGAGTTCTATTATGAAAATACTGTGTTTTAAACAAAATAAAGTTTTGATGTGTTGTTTGCTTGTTTTTATATAATATAATATGTACTGATATTCGAATTCAATCTTACTTCATTATTATCCTGTTCAAACTCTGGACGAAAAGAGTTTTTTAAAAATTTTTTCATTGTTTTAGTGACCTTTTTTAAAACAAAATAATAAATTAAAATATGCGAAAAAAATTTTCTTGGGCTTCGTCCCCCCCTGGACCCACACCCACCCAGGACTTCTTACTCTCTGGACTCTCGTCTATTTAAAATTATGTAAATGAATCTCGTGGTTTATATTATGTGGTAAATTCTCGTAACAAAAATGTAGTTGATTAAATTTAAAAGAAATGTAGGTACGGTCTCTCTCTATATGTAGTTTTCGCCACTGTATCACTTTCGTCAAATTTTTCTTTTCGTTCAAAGTTAATTCAAAAAATGTCTTTGTTGCAAGAGTTAACATAAGAGGCTAACCATATGTGGGTTGTTTTTCGAATTTTAGGTGGTTATATATTATATACTACTAAGATATGCTAATGCTCAGATGTCATTTTTTGACAAACATGGATGGTTGCGGATTTTGGAAACAGAAAACTGTAAATGCAAATGCTAATCTCTGTTAAACATTTTTATCATATCATTTTGATTGTTAAAGTGCACTTTACCCATACTTTGTTCTTTAATTCTAAAGGGAAAAATGGGTTAAAATGTTTTTTTTAGGTAAAGATAGCTTTTTTATTGCATTTTTGAACTTTTTTTGCTAAAAAAATTCTGTTAGAACTCAAAATTTTAAATCTGGGATAGGTTAGAAATCAATAAATCAATAAAAAAATTTGGTAACTTAAGAACTAAAAATAAACATTGAAAAAGTTCGCGGATGTGAGTTTAAAAATTCTCGCATGCGGATGTCCAAAATAGCGCGAATGTCTGCGGATATGAATGCGTATGTTGGGGTATATTTCCAGTGTCACAAGAAGTATATAATTTTAAGATTTTTCCCATGCGGCTTATCAATAATAGTATTTTTTTTGTAAAATATTTTCGAAATATTTACGTGGTGTGCACGTGCGGTAACTCACCGCACGTGCACGCGGGGGGGGGGGGGTGGGGGGGGGGGGGGGTGGGGGGGGGGGGGGGGGTTTTTGTGTGGGGCGCTCCTATGGTGCCCACGTATTTTGGATTATATTATTTCGAATAGCATGATTTAATTTTTTATTGTTAAAAAATCGGTCAAATATAAAACGGATCTTCTTAGTTGTTCCTATTTTTGGCTGCATTTTTAATCACAAAGCCCATAATTTTTTCTCACCGTTAACCTCAGCTTAACCTTCTTATTGTGCGTGTGCCCCCGTTTCAATAAGCGGTGGGGTGTGAAGCCGATATGTAAATATGTATCTTTGACGTCTTCCGCCCAGATTTGTTATAATGAAGGGCCGTTTTGCTCAGCGAGCCATCCTTCAGGGCGGTTTTTTGATAGAGTGGCTTTCGCAAATGCCAAACCAAACACCATATGCCGCTCCCAGTTAACCGAAGTCCGTGGTAAACGAGGTTAGCCAGGCCTTAAAATCCACATTATCTGTAATTATAAATATTTATTAAAAAACCGGTAATTAATGTATATATTTTGGATTACCTATTGTCAATATATTTCTGTTAAAACGTAAAGGAAGATATTTTTTGTTTATGATGGCAAAATGTTTAGTCATAAAGATTAAAGGTATTCGGCAAACGTAAACGATACTTTTTTTAAAATTTTTTCTGTAAACTTTAGCACCTGCCTATAATATAATCATTTACTCTAACAGCGTCCCAAATATTGTGTTATATGTAATTTTGCTATTATATCCCAATATTTTCAAATTTCAAGTTTGGCGATAAAAATCGGCATGTTTAGATATCTTTTTTTATCAAAAATCAGTGACAAAATGTTGAATTAATTAACTTTGAAAATATCAACGAATGTTCTTTTAAGACGCTATTATTTCTTTTCGTTATGTTTTCTACACGTATCTTAGCTAAATTTACGATTAATTTCTTTTTTTATAACTTTTTCTTTTATGTCAGATGAAAGAAAGACTTTTGAAGTTAGGTTTGATAGTCAAAATTATAGCGATAAAATAATTATATAATTGAAATGAATTTATTTATGATAAAATTGTTTTACAGAATTGGTTGTTTTTTAATAATAACTCTTCATCGGAGCTGAGCTAAAAATATCTACTATGATTATCATGTAATTGTATGTAATTTTCCAATTTTCTTTCCACTTCTAATTTATATGAATTGAAATAATATTGCTATTTAAAAATATACACAAAATACCAAATTTACATTCATAAACTTAAAATTTAAATATTAATATAATATCTTATTTTTTAAAATATTATGTTTATTAAATGCTTAAATTGTATTGAAAATTAGATTTAGTGATGGCGTCTGCTAATAATGGTTCTGTAAATCGTTCTTCCCGTGCAAAAATGGGAAAGGAAACTTTGGAGATTCTAGAATCAGGCGTTTATACTCCCACTGGAAACTCGTCGAAATCAATTATGATCAAAGAACAAATAGAAAAATCAGTAAATAATACCCGCCTCTATACACCTTTAGAGGTGCAAAAGTTATTGGATGATTGCTTGGCTGGTTAACGAATTTTCGAATAAATGTTAACGAATTTTCGGTGTTAACCTAAGTTGGAAATCAAGAAATGAAATATTTAATATTTTTGTCCTGTTTATTTTTGTTCTTTTTTTAGTTTTGTATCCAAAAGTTACATAAAACCAACTGAGTCATCCTATACCTCATTTCGTCGAGTTTTTAATGTTGCATGACACTTCTATTTATATTATTGAACTTAAAAATGAATCTACAAAAAAACCTCACACTTATGTTGTAAAAATCTATTTAGAACGTAGCGCAGTGTACAAAAAACCTTTTTTTAGTGAATCTTCTAAAAAAAGAGAAGTTAAGTATAAACCGGTATATATATAATTTCGTTAGTAAATATTTTTGCAAAGCATGTATATAATGTCAAGCAGACCTTCTAGACGTTACCATAAGCAGGCAGTGTTTATTCGAAATATACCCAAAAATACCCGGGGGATATACCCGAAAAAGGTACAGTCACCGAAGGCGCCTAAAAATTACAGGGTGAGGGTATCCCCCCAAAACCATATTTATAGGGGCTTAGGCTACCCCCCACCAATTTCGAAAAAAAAAACGAAGAAAAAATTGTTTTCAAAATCACTTTCAACTGCTTCCAAACATAAGTTTTAAGGTCAAAATAACTGTTGTAAGCAATAAAAAGTTCAAAACTGCAATAAAAAGGCTTTTTGACTGAAAATTATCATGTTTTACATATTTTTCTTTCAAAATTGAAAACGATATGGGTAAAATGCAAGTTCAAAACTGCACTAAAAAAAGGGCTTTTTGACCGAAAATTAGCATGTTTTACATATTTTTCTTTCAAAATCGAAAACGATATGGGTAAAATTCACTCTAAAAAAGAAACAATAAAATTAAAATGCGCTTCTCGAATTTTAACCCCCCAACCCTAAATCTGAGTTTAACCCCCCTTCTTTCCCCTCACTCCGGGCCAACTTGCCCATGTATGATCTGTAATTATATAATTTAATCCTTGAATTTAGAATCGTAAAATTATTTTTAAAAGTTTTGATTTTTATAACTATAATCTATTGTTCACGAGCTGTTGGTTGCCCTTCATATTAGTCGTTAAGTTTTTTCTAAGTTGTGAAAATAAACTAAGGTGCACGGTGCACCTGTGCGTGCACGGTCTGGAAATGCCCTCCCCCGGAATATTAGTGGCTGTGCCGGTGGCCCCTTCCCCCGTTTTATTGCCACCACCCAAAAATAAACAAGTACTTAAAATTATCGCGCCATTTTTGACCTATTTAGACCTACATCATCGCGAGATTGTTGCAGTTTTAAGCCTATTTTAATGTATTTTAAGTCTTTTTAGTTCTATTTTTACTTAAATTTCGAGTTTTTTCTCAATTTTCTTCTTATTTTTTCTCTTTTTTCTCTCTTTTTTTCTTTCTCTCCTGTTTGCCCTTGCCCTCCATTTTATTGCCTTGCCCCGCTACAAAAAAATTGCTATTACCCCGTGTCCCCCATTTCGGAATCGTCAGCCCCCCCCCCCCGCAATAAAACCCCGTGGGAGGAAGGGGGGGGGGCAGTGCACAGGTCTGAAGGTCTGTTAGAAGTGAATATGGTTGTGATTATACTAGTAAAAACAAACATGAATAGAAAATTAGTGGGCCAACCTTGCCTTTAAAAAGTGAGTTCGTAGGCATTTATCACCGAAAAAGATAACAGTAATAATCATTGCGAGACAACGTTTGAAGTTACTACGGAATCCACATTCCAAGCTTGTCGTCGCCTTGTGGACGCGGTGTCGGAAACAAAAAATGTGATCTGTTTAAATTTCGCCTCCGCCAAGAACGCGGGTGGGGGTTTCCTGTCCGGGGCTCAGGCCCAGGAGGAGGCCTTGGCGCGCTCCAGCTCTCTCTACGCCAGCCTTAAATCCAACGCCGCCGCCGCCTATTACTACACCAACCGGAAAAATCCCGCCAACGGGTTCTACTCCGACCACGTGATCTATTCCCCGGACGTCGTCGTCTTCCGCGACGACGTCGACGGATGTCTATTGGACGAGCCCTATCATGTGGGCGTGATTACGGCACCCGCCGTCAACGCCGGAGTCGCGCGACCGCAGGTAACGGCGGAAACCGTCGCCAAGGGAATGCGCCGCCGCTGCGGATACGTCCTGGCTGTGGCGGCTGCGGAGTGCGCCGCAGCGCGCGCCGAAGCGGCGCGAAGCTGCTCCTTGGTCCTGGGCGCCTGGGGCTGCGGAGTGTTCCGCAACCAGCCCGAAGACGTGGCAGCCTGTTTTCAGTATTGGCTGAACCGGGAAAACGGCCCCTTCCACGGCCGATTCGACAAAGTGGTATTCGCGGTCTTGGACAACAGCAAGAGTCAGAGCAACATCACGGCCTTTAGGAAGGCTTTTAGCAAGGACGAAGAAATGCAGTTATGGTAGTTCTCTGCCCATCTAAATAATCTGCCCCATATGTTAACTTGTTGATGTATGGATAAATATGGCAGTGCCATAAGTTTCTCTTTTTATCTGTTTTTATGCTATTTTAATTATCTTATAACTATATTGTTAGTAAAATATACAATATAACTAGTCAAGTATGGCACTGTCAAGTATGTACCTGAACAGTGTGAACGGATCCTAAAGGTATGGCAGAAGCATTACCATTACCAAGAAAGAAAAGACGAAAAAAGAGTCTCACCTGAGTCCTGAATGAGACATACGTTGCATTTTTTAATCTAAGTATAGCAGCTAAGATGATTTTTTGTTCATTTAAAGTATTTTTAATTAAGTTTTAAGCATTTTACCAACCTAATAGAAAGATTTTTCACCAGTACCAAAAGCTCTTAAATTTTTATACACGATATCCGAGAATTTTTAATATTTTTAAACTTAATTTTTTGAGCTTAACGCAAATGTTTTATTGCGCAGTTACACGACCAGAACAACCAGAACCAGAACAAGTTTAAGTTTTTCCGGGTAAAGGCAAATATAAATAATAAAATAATGTAAATATAGTTTTTTTACTTTAAACTTTAACAAATTGACCAGTGAAAAACATAAATTAATTAGATGCAGAAAAGTAATATTTCTTTTGCAGAGATTTATTTTGATTTTCAAGTAAATTTTTAATAATTGAAGGCGCTTAAAGTCCAACATTATTGTTATGCGTAGTTCAGTTTTATTATTCCGTGCAGTTTTATTGCATAGTTCATTTTTTTAGTTTTATTGTCCCGCGCTAAAATTTTAGTGTTTTTCGTTCATTTCAAAAACCTCGCAAAAGCACGTTTAATGTTTCGTTTAAAACA
This sequence comes from Microlaimidae sp. YZB2_3, assembly GCA_030248175.1. Lineage (NCBI taxonomy): Eukaryota > Metazoa > Nematoda > Chromadorea > Desmodorida > Microlaimidae > Microlaimidae sp. YZB2_3. The sequence goes on along the minus strand of JASAMX010002271.1, from coordinate 15,736 downwards.
ACAAAATTTTATATTTACATGCAATAAACGTAATTTGTATTTGCGTATTCATTTCCTGTTTTATTGTCTGGCATTCTTTTAGGGTGTATTATAGTCCTTTTTTTCCGAAGACATTAGTACACATGTCAATTAGCTAATATTAAATGTCAATTCGTACCTAATACATAAACCAGGCCGTTTATTCTACATCGATCACATATAGTTAAATTGTGAAATAAATAAATTATTATACTAAGGTTTTTAAAAAATTGTTTATAAGCTCAGTCGTTATTATTTTATTGTCATACCTAAATATCATATGGGACCGTTAAAAACATTTTTGTTATTACAACTTTATTCATAATTTTATAATTTTCAAAAAATAGCAAATTACAAACAAATTTAATAAACACTAGCTTCTAAAAACAAAAGTTTTTAACTTTTCTTAAACTACAAATTAGTTCACGAATTGCGGAGGTAATTTTTGAAAGATAATGCGGTTTGTAATCGGTGACCGACGCGCAACAATCAAGTTAACTATGTATTTTTTTGTTTAATTTTTAAAAGAATCTCGTAAAACTCTTCGTGAATGTGAATAAAAAAGTTTGTTAAAAAGTTTATTTTATGTTGAAAGGGGATTACGAACAAAAAAGTTTATTCAACGCATAAGTTTTAGGTTGTTTTTGAAACCTCCTAAAATCACGTTTAGAGTAGACCTGGTTTCAGTGACAAGTGACAACACGTTCCCACCGCAGCGATAAGTGACAGTGTAACTGAGTAAACGCGCACGGAACGTTTTGTCATATGTTACTCCTGTGTGAACTACGCCCTCACTTCGGATTGACAAGACAAGTGAAAACGCGTTCCGCGTGCTTTTACTCCATTCACTCACTGCCACTTGTTGATGTGGTGTCAAGCATACATGGGCACGAGGGGTTAACCCCGCAAATTCTGAGAAGGGGGGTTTAAATCCTCCCCCCACTCAGAAGTTGGGGGGGGGGGGCGGGAGAAAAGGTTAACCCCCCAATTTTGGAAAAATGAAAAAAAGTCTTTAAAATGACTTCTAACTGCCTCTAAACTTAAGTTTTGAGGTCAAAATGAATGTTTTAAGCAACAAAAAGCTCAAAAATGTAATAAAAAGGACTTTTTGACCTAAATTAAGCGTTTTTTACCTATTTTTTTTTCAAAATCGAAAAACGACATGGGTAAAATGCACTCCAGAAAAAAACGGTATGGGTATTTTGCTTTTCTCGGATTTTAACCCCACCCCTAATTTGGGGTTTAACCCCCTTACTCCGGACCAACTTGCCCATGTATGGTGTCAGGCGTTTGATTTGTCACTTATCACTCTGGTATGAACCAGGCTTTAATGTTTTGTTTTAATGCTTAGATTGTTGGTTACAGTTGTACATTCCGATTCAAGTGTGGTTTATAGACATCATGACATTCCATCTTTAGTTTGTTGTTGTTGTACACATCACCAAATCCGTTACTGCATTCTGTGATTTTTGAAGTTTTTAATTCAAAATCTTAATTGATTTAATTTTTTTTTATCAATATGTTGTTTTTGTGTTTTATGAAAATCGTTAAAAACTGATGTTTATAATAAAATAAAATATTTTATCAAATATGTACATGTTTTTATTTTTAAATTGGTTTAAAGCCAAAACCTTAAAAGGTTTTTTTGTAATATGTATGATGTTTTGTTTTTATTATGAAGTATTTCGTCGTTACTCTGACACAAAGAGTCACAATGAGTAATCAGTAAAAAATCAACGCGACTCTGACTTATTTTGTTCAGATAATTTATGTGTTGACTGTTGAGATATAAAAAGAGTCACAGTTACATAAAAGGGGCTCCAAAGACGGACTTTGATTGTTTATAGTTAAGTTTTTAGTTTTTTAAAGCTTTCCGGCGGTTTAACGAGAAATCACAATAAAAGGCAGTAAAAAACGAAAATGTGTTAAAAAAGAAACAAAAAAGACAAAAAAATAAAATAAAAATTGGCTAAAAAATAGCTTAAATTTCACCAAAATAGGTAATGAAATAAATGCGAAAATTTCGCAAAAATAGGTAAAAAAATGGCGAATATTTTTTAATACTTTGTATTGTATTTGAGCTGGGAGCTTTAAAACCAAAAGAAATAGCCATTGGGGACATTGCCGGACCGCGCACAAGTCTTTGTTTGAATTGAATCTTTCTGCAGTCTTTAGTTAATTCGGGTCATAATGTCTTGTCTTTCACTTTCGGATTTTGCAAATAAAATTTAAATATTACATAGCTTAGTTTGTTAGTAGTTGCTTAGATTAACATAAATCATTTTCCATTGTTAATCTTTCGTCATTCCTTATTTTCTAAATATTCTGCTATAAACTTACAAATATAAGAATTATATAACCCCAGTGTACAATGCAATAGATATGTTTGTTGAATTGGAATAATATAATGAACTGAAAACAAAAATTATGTATCTATAACTGTCTAAAAATGAGTGGGAAACGCCAGCAGCCACGAGAAACAGACATAATTGGGCTCGTTTTCCACATTCTGGTATAAAGAAGGATAGAGAGACACGCAACTGAAACGGAAGAATTTCTTTTCGAACAAAATTATTACCAGCCAGACTGCCTCTTTTTCGCGGCATTATTTTTTTTAGATTACCTTGGTTTTTCGACAAACATCACCAGTTTTTAACCAACATATATTTTTCAAACCACGAATTTCATACAATGGTAATGTGACTGGCTTACGTTGACAACTGAGGCTTTTTTACCATTCTAATTTCTAAGCATAAGTCAATATTTGTCGGTTACTTCGTGTGTTTTTTAATATGCTCATCGTAAGGTTTTATAGTTTTCCTTGTTTTTTTTAATATAAAACTCAAAACAGTAGAAAACGATCATAATTTTTTATTAATACAAAAAATGCAAAAAATAAAAACAAAATTAATTATAAAATTATATAAAGCTGTAGCTGGTTGCTGTGCCCCATGTTTTATTGCCCTCCCCCGCCAAAAAATGAAAAAGTACCAAAAATTATGGCGCCATTTTTGAGATTTTATGACACTATGACTATCGTCGTGAAATTTTGGCAGTTTTTAGCTCATTTTGAAGAATTTTAAGCTATTGAAGACCTATTTTTACTTAAATTTCGCCTTTTTTTGTCCTTTTTTTTCCTTCTTTTTTGTCTTTTTTTTCTCCCCTGTTTGCCCCCACCGTTTTATTGCCGTAGGTGTTTTTTTTTGGGAGGGACAGAGGGGTCCACCCCCCTTTGGAGCCAAAATTTCGGATCCCCTAGAAAAAATTAAGGGGGCCCCCTTCCCCCCAAGCTCGAGAGCAGTCCGGCCTGACCCCCCTAGCGAGGTTGACCCCCTCCCTCCCTCCTCCCGATCAATTTGGAAGTATAATTTTTTATTTACTGTCAAAAACACCGTTTTTTTAGTTAAAAACAGTGTTTAAATACACTTTTTAGGCCTAAATGGGATGTTGTAGGTTTATATAAAATTCCCCGTTTTTTTGGGGGTTGTCCCCCCCCCCCGCCTGTGGTTTTTTTTTTTTTTTGTGTGTCTCGGAATATTTGGCAGTTTTAGCCTATTTCAATGTATTTTAAGCCATTTAGACCTTTTTCCTTTTTCTTTTTCCTTTTTTCTGTCCCTTTTCACTCTCCCTCTTTCCCTTCTCTTCTTTTCTCTCTTTTTTCTCCTTTCTTTTCTCTTTCCTTCTCTTTCCCCCTCCCCGCTTCGCCCCACCCCCGTCTTATCGCCCCCCCCCCCGTTTCAAAAAAGGCCCCCCCGCCCCCCGCCCCGTTCCCCCCCGTGTCCCCCCCGTTTGGAATTGGCCCCCCCCGTTTTAACCCCGGGGGGCAGTGCACGCGTCCCCGCGGTTGATTTCCCGCCGGGGATATCCTTAGTATATAAAATTCAATATTTGACAGACCTAAAACCGCTTAAATTTTTGATTTAAAAAATTTTGTTAAAAAATCGGACCCCCTGTCCGCCTAAATTTGAAATCTCGCCCCCGGGGTGAACCCTCCTAAAAAGCCAGGGGGGTCCGGATCCCCCTGGAACCCCCCTAAAAAATTTGGTCTTCCACTCGGGGGTGGACCCCCCTCCTAGCGGACCTGACCAAAAAAACCTATGTTTATTGCCCCCGTTTGAAAAAAATTGTCCTCTTTCACCACACTTCCGTGCCCCCCGCTTCCATTTTGGAATTGCCCATGCCCCCCGCCAATAAAACCTCCCGGGGGGAGTCATAGGTCACCGAAGGGGGGGGGGGGGGGGGGTCCCCCCCCCCCCTCGGCCTCTATAACCCCCCCCCCTAAGCCCATTGACCCCCCCCCCATCGACCCCTTAACCCCGACCCCCCCCCTAAGCCCATTTGACCCCCCCCTACAAAAATCCAAAAAATCTAAAAAATGTAATTTCAAAAAATTTCAATTTTGTCAAAAAAAAAACACCCCGGGACCACCCCCCCTTTCAAAAAAACACCCCGACCCCCTAGAAAAACCTCCACACCCCGGGGGACCCCCCCCAGCCAAGTCGGACCTATGGGGGGAGTTATAGTACAAAGGTTTGGTAATTTATTAAGAATTACTAGTAAATCTACTAGGAAATTTTTATTTTTTCTTTTAAAGCAGGTGCACAAAATAACAACGCATATATTTTTTTAACTATTCAAGGTCTTATTGATATTGATCAATATTAATAATTATTAATATTTTATACAATAATAAACATAACTTTTATTTAATTGAAAAGATGGTTAAAATATAAAAAATATCTGAATTTTTTAGCCAGGGATACGTAAATAATAGAATAACGGTAAATTAAAAGAAACCCAGGTAAATCGAGTTTCTGGTCATAGTTAACGTTTTCTTTTAGAATAAGAAAATTTTATTGCACAAGTCACAATTATTACAAATCTATGTCAGTTTCATTACCAATCTTGTATTTTTATTATTTTTGATGGCAAAGTAATTTATTCGCTTTTAAAATTCCGTAAAAAATGTTTTTAAAATTAAAGAAAGACAAATATTTTTGTCGACGTTGAAATTGAGCAGCAATTATTCTTCTAGTGTTTGGTGTTATAAAAAAGCAAACCTTTATACTTGAATAAACATTAGTATTAATGTTATATTATTTTCAATGCAATCAACCTAAAAATTTGGCGTGAAATATTTAAAAGACTTCTTGGTCTAGATATTTCACACTAAATGCTTATGCCTGCCAATAAATATTAGAACCTCATTTGTTATCTATATCCCTTTTATGCTTCGATAAGGTACCAAAACAAGGTATTTGTTGTGTTTTTATTAGTGATCCAGTTACATTGATTTAAAAGAAAAGCTAAAGCTACTTACTGGTCCAGAATGTAAAATTCTATAAAATCTCACGATTTTATCGGATGTTTAATACTAGGGTGCAGCCACTGGTATAATAACGTAATAATGATTACGACAGAATCGATCAATTACAAAAATAATTGGACTCATTTGAATTCTAGTTATTATTCGCCACAAATGACTAAATATTTTCATTTAAAAATAATTACCGTATTTAGTATTTGATTTGTTGTATCATTTTTCATTATTCCTCGTATTTAATTTTGTGGTTTTGTGTCGAAATGATAGATAGAAGTAATCTAATTAAAATTAAAAGTAACAATCTGCATTTAACAATTAGAGCACAATTGATCGTTTACTCGACAACTGGGTATATGCAGACCTGTGCACTGCCCCCCCGGGGTTAAAACGGGGGGGGGGGGCCAATTCCAAAACGGGGGGAGAGCAACTTTTTTGAAACGGGGGGGGGCAATAAAACAGGGGGGGCAAGCAGGGGGGAAAGAAAAAAAAAGAGAAAAAAAGGAGAGAAAAAAGAGAAAAAAAGAAGGGAAAAGGGAAAAAAGGGACAAAAAAAGCGGAAATAAGGTAAAAATAGGTCTAAAATGGCTTAAAATACATTGAAATAGGCTAAAAACTGCAAAAAATTCGCGATGATGGCGTCATCATAGGTCAAAAATGGCGTCATATTTTTAGGGTACTTTTTCATTTTTTGGCGGGGGGGGGGGCAATAAAACGGGGGGGGGCATTTTCAGACCGTGCACAGGTCTGTATTAATGTTATATTATTTTCAATGCAATCAACCTAAAAATTTGGCGTGAAATATTTAAAAGACTTCTTGGTCTAGATATTTCACACTAAATACTTATGCCTGTCAATAAATATTAGAAACCTCATTTGTTATCTATATCCCTTTTATGCTTCGATAGGTTACCAAAACAAGGTATTTGTTGTGTTTTTATTAGTGATCCAGTTACATTGATTTAAAAGAAAAGCTAAAGCTACTTACTGGTCCAGAATGTAAAATTCAAATAAAATCTCACGATTTTATCAGATGTTTAATACTGGGGTGCAGCCACTGGTATAATAACGTGATGATTACGACAGAATCGATCAATTACAAAAATAATTGGTTTCATTTAAATTCTAGTTATTATTCGCCACAAATGACTAAATATTTTCATTTAAAAATAATTACCGTATTTAGTATTTGATTTTTTGTATCATTTTTATTATTCCTCGTATTTAATTTTGTGGTTTTGTGTCGAAATGATAGATAAAAGTAATCTAAGTAAAATTAAAAGTAACAATCTGCATTTAACAATTAGAGCACAATTGATCGTTTACTCGACAACTGGGTATATGCAGACCTGTGCACTGCCCCCAGGGTTTTATTAAGGGGCAATTCCAAAATGGGGGACACGGGGGTGGCAACTTTTTTGAAACGGAGGGGGCAAAAAAGAAAAAAAGGAGAAAAAAGAAGGAAAAAAGAAAAAAGCGGCAAAAAAGGCGAAATTTAAGTTAAATTGGTCTGAAATGGCTTAAAAAGGCATTTGAAATAGGCTAAAAACTGCAAAAAATTGGCAATGGTTACGTCGTAATAGGTCAAAAATCGTTGTCATAATTTTTGGGTACTTTTTTATTTTTAGGCGGGGTGGGGGCAATAAAACGGGGGGGGGGGGGCAAATTCTTCACTAAAGCGTGGGGGGGCATTTTCAGACCGTGCACAGGTTTGTATATGTATGTTTAATCAATTAACTAACTAACTAAAATACAGAAAAAAAGAAACTGCTTATAAAATTGTCAAAAAATTATGTAAAGGAAATGATTCTAATTAATCACTTGCCTTATTATGTTCTGATAAAACCTTTACTGTTAATTTTTAAAATTGATATTGTTGTTTTAGTTAAAATATAACTGTTGGTGTTATAAATAAAATTTATTTTATTTATTATACCTTATTAAAAATAAATAAACCTAGCGACATTAAAAAAATATAGGTAGGTACAGTTGTAATTAGTAAATTTGGAAAAAAGTTTGAAATAGAATTGAAAAATAAAAATTTTAAAAACTTGACATCATACAACAATCGAGAATTGTGTTTTTAGGCTTAAACCCCTTTCCTCCAACCTTTTTTTCTTTTAATAAAATTATGGCAAATTTTACTACTTCGATTTTGAATTTTACTTTACTGATAATCTTGTCGTGTACCTACATCATCAGACTATTTGTTTAATTTAATATATTGTCGTTTCGGTTATAAAAACAGAAACTTAACTTTGCGGTGTTTGATATTAAAGCTGAATGCAACCTTTATTTCTTTCTTTTCTAATTAATGCTAATAATTCCTTTGATTTCCCGTATGTATTCGCAGCAGGAAGTGAAAACATTTAGGGAACGTCTGTCGCTACACGTTATAAAATTGATTTGTGTTACTCCCGAGCAATACACCGGTTAATAGGCCGCTTTCAGGGATTAGCGATCCCCGCTCAAACCATCAACCCAAATAGTTAACAACGGAAGCCCGTGAAGAAACCCACAGCTCTCGGTGTGAACATTTCTGTTTTTTCCTCGTAAATTTACGGCGTAAAATTATACCCTCCGCGGTTTTTATCGAAAAACACGGCGGAAATTAAGCTTTATAGAGTCGTTTTCGGGTTATTTCCACCGGTTTTGGCCGGAGTGAAACAAACGAGGGTCGTGTATAGCTTAATAGCTCTAGCGTATGCCCTTAAATATTGCCCGCATTATATTCTCCGGATTGTGTTTGTACTACCGCGGCGGTGTGGAAACATTGTGCGAGCCAAGTGCTTAACGACTCGTCACTGTGTCTCTTTTAGTAGCGAAAGAGCCACGCCCTTCCGGCATGTTTGTGCCAATAAACACCCGAGTTGTAGTACGCGAAAAGCTTTTCCTTTTTGTTAAGCTAGTTGCGAGGAATGCGTATTTTTTTATTTCAATGACGAGTTCTTTTTTTCACTTTCCTGTCAGCTGAGCTGTCAATTTACTTGCAATTCATCTTCCTGATTGTCTACAATTATATTTTTATTTGTAGTATGCCGGATAAGAGAAATAAATATTCTCAAGATTCTGTCTTTTGCTTTATCAATTTTTATATTTGTTTTGAGTGCGACTATAATGTTGTCTAAATCATAATCCTTGCTGGTGCATATAAATCCCAAGTGCAAGATAAGGATCATTTCTTAATATTTTCGAGTAAAACGAATGTAAAGAAATGTTATTGACTAAAACTTTAGTGGACAGCTTATGATTTCGCACATACTTACTACTATTTTGTTTTGACGATTTTAAGTTTTATTTACTTACAATTTCGTTTATTTTTTTATTTTTAGTGACGGATTAGCTTACGTTCAATTGTAGTCAAGGCCGTAGCTAGGGGGGGGGGTTATGAGGGTTGTAACCCCCTTTTGGTCCGGAGTGGGGGGTTTAAACCATACATGGGCAAGTTGGTCCGGAGTGGAGGGGTTAAACCCCAAATTATGGGGGGTTAAAATCCGAGAAACGCAAAATACCCATATCGTTTTTTTTCTGGAGTGCATTTTACCCATATCGTTTTTCGATTTTGAAAGAAAAATAGGTTTAATTCCCCCAACCGGCGGCACCGGGCGCCCCCGGCGGCAAGGAAAACCCCCGCCAAAAAAAGGGGGGCACGGCGGGCGGCCCCGGGGGGGGGCGGCGGGGGAACAGGCCGGGGGCGGCGCCCCCCGGGGCGGGGGGCGAGGCCCCCCCGGGGCAGGGCGGCCCCGGGGCCGGGGGGCAGAGCCCCCAGGGAGAAAAAAAAGCGCAAAAACACAAAAACCTTAAACACATAAAACACGTTTAAAACTTAATAAAAATAATTGGCAACAAAATTTTTACCCTTTTTTACCTTAAAATTCCGGGAGGCGAGTTGGGGGGGGGGGGTCCCCGGGGGGCCGCACAACCCCCAGGAGAAAATAAAAGGGCTAAAAACACTAGAAATTTTAATTCAGAATTTGTCTATTACAAAATTAGCCCTTTTTATTGCATTTTTGAGCTTTTAAAACTTGCTTAAAACATTCATTTTGACCTCGTTTAAACTTAAAGTAGTTTGGAAAGGCAGTTAGAAGATCATTTTTAAAGAATTTGGCAGCGATTTGGGGGGGGTTTCCCCGGGTACCCCAATTTGGGTTCCAAAATTGGGGGGGGGGTTGGGGGGGGGTATAAACTTTTCTCCGCCCACCTATGGTTGAATAATGGGGGGGGGGGTTAACCCCCTTCTCAAATTTGAGGGGGGGGGTTTAACCCCCCCCCCAGAGGGTCCTTTTTTTTTTTTTTTTGTTGTTTTGGTTTTTTTGTGTTTTTTTTTTTTTGATATGGGTTTATGGGTTTTTGGTTTTGGATTTTCTTTGGGGTTTTTATAAGTCCCTCCCGGGTTAAACGGGGGGCATTCCAAAAGGGGGGGGGGGGCGGGGCAACTTTTGAAACGGGGGGGCAAACGGGGGGGGCAAGCAGGGGGGAAAGAAAAAAAGAGAAAAAGGAGAAAGAGAAAAAAGAAGGGAAGGGAAAAAAGGGCAAAAAAGCGGAATAAGGTAAAAAATAGTTAAAATGCTTAAAATACATTTAAATAGGCTAAAAACTGCAAAAATTCGCATGATGGCGTCATCATAGGTCAAAAATGGCGTCATATTTTAGGAATTTTTTATTTTTTGCGGGGGGGGCATAAACGGGGGGTTTCAATAAAACGGGGGGGGCATTTTCAGACCGTGCACAGGTCTTGCGTGCCCATGTATGTCCTTGGTGCTCGATCATGGGCAAAGTTGGTCCGGAGTGGGGGGTTTAATAAACCCCAAATTAAGGGGGGGGGGGTAAAAATCCGAGAAACGCAAAATACCCATATCGTTTTTTTCCTGGAGTGCATTTTACCAATATCGTTTTTCGATTTTAAAGGAAAAATAGGTAAAAAACGCTAATTTTAGGTCAAAAAGTCTTTTTTATTGTATTTTTGAGCTTTTTGTTGCTTAAAATATCCATTTTGACCTCAAAACTTAAGTTTGGAGGCAGTTAGAAGTCATTTTAAAGACTTTTTTTTCTTCATTTTTCCAAAATTGGGGGTTAAACTTTTTTCTTCTCCCCCCACTTCTGAGTAGGGGGGGTAAACCCCCCTTCTCAGAATTTGAGGCGGGGGTTAACCCCCCAACCATACATGGGCAAGTTGGTCCGAAGTGGGGGGGGGGGGTTTAAGTTAAACCCTAAATTAGGGGGGGGGGTTAAAATCCGAGAAACGCAAAATACCCATATCGTGTTTTTTTTTCTGGAGTGCATTTTACACTCGTTTTTCGATTCTAAAGAAAAAATAGGTAAAAAAACGCTATAATTTTAAGTCAAAAAGCCCTTTTTATTGCATTTTTGAGCTTTTTATTGCTTAAAACATACATTTTGACCTCAAAACTTAAGTTTGGAGGCAGTTAAAAATCATTTTAAAGACGTTTTTTTCTTCATTTTTCCAAAATTGGGGGGTTAACCTTTTCTCCCCCCCCACACTTCTAAGTGGAGGGTTAAACCCCCCTTCTCAGAATTTGGGGGGGTTAACGTTAACCCCTTCCCCCAACCCCCCTCTCCCCCGTGCCCATGTATGCCCCCAACCCCCCATCCCGGGGGGGTATCCCCATGTATGCCTTTTGGGCTGGCGGAGGTAAAAATTTGAGGGTCCTAAGAGAACAATTTTAAAAATTTTTCTCGTGCTTCGTTCCGCTCAGCGCTCGACATTTATACAACTTTTTACGACTTTTAAGTGATGTTTCTAATGAATTTCAAAGACAATTTTTGAAAAATTTTTTCGTGCTGTCGCACGATTTTTAATGTTATACCTTTTTCAAACCTATAATTTTTTAAGTTTAACTCGAAAAAAACAATGCAAATAAAAGCAAAAAGAATCACTTAGTGCGAAGCGCAAAAATTTTACCCTTTTTAATGTCTTTTTTATGGTATTTTGAAAATTCGGAGTACAACCTTCTACAACCCTCCCCCCTTTCGAAAAAATTGTATGGAGTACAACCCCCCTTTCCTTTCCGAAATCCTGGCTACGCCCCTGATTGCAGTTGAACTTAACTGTTTTCTTAAAAACAACTTATTAAATTAAATATATGCGACGTAAAGCGTTTAAAAACGTTACGGTACAGAGTAAAGCTTTTTGTCGTCGATTTTGTAAATAGTGAAAATCTTGTTTGGCTTACCCCCCTTATGGGTTCCCAAAAACACCTATAGGTTCGACCCCCCTAGATTTTGAAATGTCATTTATACGGAGTAAACACCCCACTAGCTTTTTGACCGTGTTCATTTTTGGATCCTGCCCGACACGAAATTAAAATTAGGTATGAAATCAAAATCAATATTTTTTACCCATTTTTTTCGAAAACTAAAATTTAAAAATAAAAGAGTGTCAAATACTTTTGTAACCTTTGACCATTGTTTTTAGCTATTTTTTGTATAGCCAAGATTTTTCATATTTAAAATAGTTGGATTATTTAGAAGAACAAAAAACGTTTTATTTAGAAGAACAAAAAACGTTTTAAATGTTTTAAGTAAATACATAAAGCCGCTAAAATTAGTGAAAAAGATGATTTATAATTTTAATATTTTAAAGTTTCAAAAATTCCAGTGAAATTCACCTAATCTCAAAGGCATTTTTTTCTGACGGGAGCGTCAGTTCAAAGATTGTTATGCTATATAGGCTCATTCTATAGTAAAAATTTTACGAAAACTTTTGTCTAATTTAAAAATTTGTAAGAAAATCATGTTTGCAAAGTTTTAACCTAAAAATGAAATTATAAACATTTTAAAGGGCGAACTTTCTATTTTTGTTGTTTTTACAATTTAGCTTTTTGTCACTCAAATATTTTAAACTTTGAATAAAATAGATTGCAGAATCACACTAAGACAATCAATCAACAATTCAGGAAGAGAATAGACACTATTCTGAGCAGTAACAGCCAAAACATTGTCTCCAAGAGCAGTTAAATATAAATCTGAGGAATTGAGAAAAAGTCCTTTTCTTATTTATCTTTGTCTACTTAATACTGACTATTACTGTCAGTAAAACTTTTCGTGTTGTTAATTGAAAAAGATAATAACACGTCCTTTATTTTTCCATCTTATCTTTAAATTAAAATAATATATATAGAAAAGAAACCTGTGCACGGTCTGGAAATGCCCCCCGGAATATTATTGGCTGTACGTACCCCGGGGTTTTATTGCCCACCTCCCTGCCAAAAAATGAAAAACTACCAAAAAATTATGGCGCCATTTTTGACCTATTATCACACCATCACCATCGTTTTTTTTTTGGGGGGGGGGGAGTGGGGCAGAGCGGTTCACCCCCCCCTCTAGAGCCAAACTTCGTCCGCTCCCCAAAGCTCAAGAGCGGTCTGGCCTTGACCCCTTTCCTAGCGAGGCTGACCTCCCACCCCCATCGCGACCAATTTACAAGTATATTTTTTTCCATTTACTGTCAGAAACATGGTTTGTTAGTTAAATACATTTTTAGGCCTAAATACGCTGTTTTTGTATATAAAATTTAATATTAGATTAAAAAACACTTAAATTATTGATTTAAAAAACTGTTAAAAAATCGGACCCCCCTGGACCTGCCCCCCCCCTCCCCTAAATCCTTAAAATGTCGCACCAGGAGTCCACCCCCCCCCCCTAAAAAGCCAGGGGGCTCCAGACTCCCCTGGACTCCAAAGAATTTGGGTATTCCACCCGGGTGGGGACCCCCCTAGCGGACCTGACCAAAAACATCTATGGTTGAAAGCTATAGAGCTTTGCAGTTTAAATGAACAATTTAAAACGGATTTATCATTAAATATATTTCTGATTTTTAGCATCCAAAATAAAACTGTTTTGTAACATTTTTAATTCCACAAAAATTTGAAAACATTTTAGTTTACAATAAAGATTTAAAACATAATAGACACTACACTATTCTGTATTTATTCAAAAATTAAGCACGAAATAAAGCGGAGGTCTAAATTCTGGAGCTAACTATGCGAGTATTTTAGAGTAGAGTATAAAACTAAATGAAAAGTATTTAAGGTTTCGGTTAAGTATATTAAGGTATGGAAAGCACGTTTATGGTTTATATTAGCAATTAATTTGCAAGTGAATTCAGAAACCTAGACACCTTAGGCGATTATAGCTCCTTCAGTTTTATTTCGATTTCATAAAGGAAAAAAATTGTTGATTTAACGATCTCGTATTGTCCAGAATTTAATGTTGCCTGATTTCAAACCAGCATTAGCATTAGCTATGTTATTTGCTAAATTTGTATGCGAAAATGGCTTCATTCGTTTTATGATTGCCATGGCGGTTTAAGATTATAGTTCCGTCTTCATTCACATTCATCATTACATAATATTTATGTTTTTTGTGAATGTTTTCACGACTGTCGATTTGAGCTGAATGGTTTGAAAGATATTAACATGAATGTCAAAAATTGAAGAATAAATTAAAGCCGTGCTAAGCTAAATTGAATGAGGGATTCTCTTTGGATTAAAGTTGGAAGCCCACCAACCACTTCCGGAGTCCTAACACGCCCCATATATCCCCGTGTCGTAATTCGAACAACGCAGTCGTGCTTTTAACAAAATAAAGAAAAAATCTCAATGTGAGCGCGGGTATGGACGTTAAAAAGTAACTAACGTCTTGAAAAAATATTGAACGACCAACCAGGATATTAAAATAAAAACAGAATAAAAACTTTTTTAGCAAGCTTGTGTTCGGTTAAAAGAAACCTTATGTTTAATTACGTTATGGTATCCGAAAAAAAAATTTTATTATAATATTACTGTTTTCTTTGAGAAGTACAGGCTTTTGAAATTTCATTAATTGTAAAATATATATACCTAGTTTAGGCTTAATTAAAAAAACATTTTGCGTTTGTGATGTTCTATCTAATATTTCCCCCGACTTTCTGCCCTATTTTTATGCTAAATTTTTTGAATAATTTAAGAGTATAATTATTCCAAAAAAACGCTTCAAAAACACATAGTTTCAAAAAAAAGACAAAACGGATGAATTTTGTTTGAAAATCTACTAATAACCACGGAGTACTTTGTTTTTGTGGTTATTTTTAAGATTTGAGCCTATCGAAAAGAGTTATGAACCAATTTATACCCAAAAAATGACCTTTTTAGCAAGCAATAGGAAGAATGAACAAAAAAATTGAATATAAAAGATGTTAATAGAAAAAATTAGTAAACAAACAAATTTAATTAAAAACAATGTTTTAACAATGGTAGAAGTCTAAAAAACCCAAAAAAGAGAAAAAACTAAAAATTTGAAAGTGACATTGACCACCAAAAACATGGACAACAAACTTTGTTTGGCTTTAAATGCGGATTTAAACTCAATTTTTTTCCGATTTTTTATTCTTAAGCCTAAGCAAAACCTAAAAAAACAAAAAAAATAAATTGTAATTGATGTTTATTAAAGTAAGTTGTTTTTCATGAATGCAAATTTTTTTCAGAACTAAACTTTGGTGAGTATTTAAGCTGTTGTTATAAAAAATTGGTCACTACCAGCAAAAAAATAAAAAAAATATCTATAACTGCTAGACACTTGGTAATACAAAAAACTAATATTAGTTTGATTAAAGGCTTCATAACAAAATTTCTTTAATAACATTTATAGTTATACATTCCAGAAAAAAGTCATTTTTGGGTCTAAATCGGTCTATAACTCTAAAGTTATACATTCCAAAAAAAAGTCATTTTTGGGTATAAATCGGTCAATAACTCTAAATGAAAAGCTCAAATCTTAAAACTAATGAGAAAAATCAAGTCTACGGGTCCAATTTTGGTATAAAAATGTTTTATAAGGGTATTTTACTTTAGGGTCGGTCAAATTGAATTTTGGGACGCGTATGGGAATCCTACCAAAGGGTGGACCCCGCCCTATCCCTCCCCCGTTTCAATTTCTTCTAATTTTTTTTTTCAATTTTCAACAATGATTTAGTTTTTTTGCAAAAAAATAAGCAGGATTTTCTGCACCAAGACCAAAATACTGCTTTTTTCACATTGCAATTATTTTCACATAAAAAAAATCCTGCAATTGTATTTTTTGTAAAATTACTGAATTACTGAATTAAAATTAACTATGAAAATAATAAAAAACACCGTATGCGGTATCCATTTGTCAATGGCGCAGTAGCGCCTCGTTTGTATCCATTGTAGCCGTTTTCTCACCAAGGACTTGGAGCTACACTCCAGGCGAAAGAGTTTGTTGAAATTTTTTGAAGTTACATTTTGTCTTTAAACATCTTGTCTTCTACATCTCGTCTTTGGAAAGCTCCTTTTTTTAACATCTTGTCTTCGGAAAACCCGTTTTTTACATGCAATTTTGTAACGCATTTCACCCAGGCGAGTTTCCATCTAAACCAAA
>JASAMX010002270.1:0-14212 GCA_030248175.1 Microlaimidae sp. YZB2_3 | reverse complement strand
AAAAAGAGAAAAGGATGGAAAATATAGGTCTTAAATGGCTTAAAATGCATTGAAATTAACTAAAAACGGCGTCATAATGTTTGGGTACTGTTTCATTTTTTTTGGGGGGGGGGTAAATTTCCAATAACGGGGGGTATTTACGGTATATGTCCTACCAATGATGTATGGTTTTTATAATTAAAACCACGTGCCAATACGTATGATAATATAGTTTACCTATTATTACTCTCTCCCAATTTTCCTCGGCGTTTGTTTCCTCAATGCCTTATGCTAATATTAATCGATCCACTAAACGCGTGTTGACTAGGTGTTATCTTTTAGCACATCGTTTAAAAATCTCGTGATAATGTTTTAATTTTTGAATGTAATTTTTGGTGATAGTTTTCTGGAAAAATTTCCTATATAAATCTTTGTTTAAAAGAGCATAAATTAATATATTTTTAAACATTTTTATGCACAAGCCACTTTTGTTTCAAATAAAAGCTAATAAAAGTTAAGTAGAGAGTTATTGCCTTTTTTAACTTGTATTTAAAGAAATCTGCATAAAACAAAAAATATTAATTTATTGCATATAGACAACGATTTCTATAAGATTTTTCCAGAAAAAAAAAAACAACAAAAAAGTAAAATATAAACGACACGCTAACATAGACAGACATGGGCACGGGGGGGGGTTGAAGGGGTTATTTTCCCCCCCCCCAATTCCTAGAGGTGGGGTTTAACCCCCCCCCGACTCAGAAGAGAGGGGAAAAAAAGGTCAACCCCCCCCCCCCAATTTTTTTAAAATGAAGAAAAAAAAGTCTTTTAAAATGACTTTTAAACTGCCTCCAAACTTAAATTTTGAGGTCAAACTTAACGTTTTTTAAGCAATAAAAAGCTCAAAAAATGCAATAAAAAAGGTTTTTCGACCTAAAATTAGCGTTTTTTACCTATTTTTCTTTTAAAATAGAAAAACTATATGGGTAAAATGCACTGCAGAAAAAAAACGATATGGGTATTTTGTGTTTCTCGGATTTCAACCCCCCGGGACCTAAATTTAGGTACTTTGACGTTTAGCCCCCCCCCCACTCTGGGACCAACTCGCCCATGTATCTCGTGGGGGGGAGGGGGCCCTTTCCCCCTTATCAGCGTATGTATGGGAGGGAGCTCAATTTCGGCCACGGGAACTAGGCCGGACCGCTTTTGAGCTTTGGAGGCAGGGTTGGATTTTTTCAGGGTCCCCGGAAATCATTGGGAGTGGCGGGGACCCCTCTTCCCAAAAAACATCTATGAGGGGGTCGGTGGATTTTTAAAACCAGGAGGGGGGTCTTAATTTTCCATTTGAGGGGGGGGGGCGCGTGGATGGGCGGGATAGACAAAAGGTATTAGCAGTCTTGAGATCTTTTGGAAGGAATAAGTACTGAGTTTTACTCAATAATTTAACAATAAATCAGACCTACGTACTATTCTGAAAAATTATCTCCGCTTTATTGGAGGATTTGCTCCCCTCCCGCCCAAAAATAAAAAAGTAAGCAGTTAAGTTTTGTTTTTTGAATGATTCAAAAATAATGTTATTACAATCTTGTATTGAGCCGCATGTGGTTTTTTGTAGAAATTTAAAATTAAAACAACAATCGAATGTTATGTACATCACAACAGAAGGGCTGAGTTCAACCAATTTGATATTACTTGTGTACTTGTTTTATTTGCTTAGAAAAAAAATTTTTATGTGAACCACAAATGAACACGGGTCATATAGTTGGAGTTTGGGAGGGGCATAGATGTTTTTTGGTCAGGTCCGTCAGAATAGGGCAATTTGACCCCCCGGGTGGAAGCCCAAAATTTTTCAGGCCAAAAGCCGGGTCCGGACTTGTGAATTTTTTAAAGGGTGCCAGACCGGCGTGCGAGACCCGGGTCAGGGGGGTCCAATTTTTCACACAGTTTTTTTTTTAAATCAGTAATTTAAGTGTTTTTAGATCTAATGTTGAATTTTATATGTTAAAACAGCCTATTTTGGCCTAAAAAGTATTAAACACTGTTTTCAACTAAAAAACAGCGTTTTTGACAGTAAATAAAAAATTTATGCTTGTAAATTGGTCGGGAGGGGTGGGGGGCATACATGGGCACGGGAGGGGGGGGTTGGGGGGGTTAAAAAGACGGAGGGGGCTACCCCCCCCCCCCACTTAGAAGTGGGGGGGAGAAAAGGTTAACCCCCCAATTTTGGAAAAAAAATGAAGAAAAAAAATATCTTTAAAATGACTTCCAACTGCCTCCAAACTTTGATTTTGAGATCAAAATGACTGTTTTAAGCAATAAAAAGCTCAAAATTGTAATAAAAAAAGGTTTTTTGACATAAAATTAGTGGGTTTTTTAGCTATTTTTCTTTCGAAATTGAAAAAAAAATATGGTGAAATAATATTCCAGAAAAAAAAACGATATGGGTATTTTGCGTTTTTTTTCTCGATTTTAACCCCTCTGATTTGGGGTATCAAC
The DNA here is from genome assembly GCA_030248175.1 of Microlaimidae sp. YZB2_3. Classification (NCBI taxonomy): domain Eukaryota; kingdom Metazoa; phylum Nematoda; class Chromadorea; order Desmodorida; family Microlaimidae; species Microlaimidae sp. YZB2_3. The sequence continues at coordinate 11,740 of JASAMX010002270.1, read as the reverse complement.
CCTCACGCTTGGACTCATTACGGACACCCATGTAAGTAACATAGCGTCTATTTTCAATTCGCTTTTAGTGGACCCAGTCTTAGGAGCCTTGTCTCCAAATTTTAACTGGTAGAGTCGCAGTGACTAACAATAATTCTTAACTTTAAGTATTATCTTTTGGAGTAATAATTATCTTTGTTTTATATAATAAAAATTTTTAAATATAAACCTTTTTGTTTTAATAACAAAACTTTGAAATGAAAAGTTTACAAGGTTAAAATTTAACAGGAACAAACAAATGGACAGACCATGAAAATGATCCTTGTCCCTTTTTGAATTGACAAGTTAATGACGGCGTAGTTTTTAAACATAATCATTTTGTTTTCTTTTGATTCAATTCAATCATATTTGGATTTTATTTACAGTTTTATCGCTTGATTTAAAAACTGTTACTTGAAGGTTTTAATTTCTGTGGCAAAATTTATTGGGTTCCATTTTTGTTTTTCATCCAAAAAATAATGAATATCTTGGCAAAAATTTAGTGAAATCTGGACAAAAAAATTTTCGAGCCTTTAAGGTCTCTCCGGACAGTTTTTATTGCAGAGAGTTCAGTAGTAAACCAATTGCAATAAAGAACAAAAATTACTCATTTTTATTTACACACAATTTACTTTCGAATTATTATACTTATGGAGTATTATAATATTTTAAAGATAATCAAATGACGAAAATTTGACTAATTGGCGAAAAGCAGGCAACAAATACTGTTTACAATAATGATATTTTTTGAATTTATGTGAAATAAATTTTTAAAATTGTAAAAATAAAAAAAAACATTATTAAAATCAAAAAAAAAATGGTGGCCAAATATGTTTTATGTGGGAATCGATCGGGACCTTTCAAAAAATTTGACGACGCGCTAAACCGACTATGCCACTGCTACCATGGCATGATGAGCTCTAAAAGCGATTTATAAACAACCCTTCTGAAAAAAATTGATAAAAGGCACGACGCACGACAAAACTATTTATGCGTTAAAAAATACAAAAGATGTTATGGCCTTCCAAAAATTATAAATTTCAATAGAAATATACTACCTGGAGCTTTAAATTTTACCAAATTAAATTAAATCGAAGTTTCACCGAAATTTTTGAAAAAATTAACCCCCATTTTTCACGGAAAATTGTATATTAAACCATAAATACAACAGTATTCAATTTAATTTTTACGTACGTGAAAAAGGGTAACGGTGTCTCTATTTAGAAGTATTTTTTTTTATAAATAGTGTGCAGTAATATTTTTAAGGGCTTTAAAAAAATTTCATTGCAATTTGATTTTTAATATCAATTATTTCAATTACTTAATCAATAATATTATGAATGTTCACTTTATAATCCTGATATTTCTGCCGCTTTCTTAACGTAAATATTGTACATCTAAACCAGAAAAAAATTAAGTACTTATTTCGGAAGAGTTTATTAAAAAAATATTCTTAGCTTACACAACGTTAAAACATCATGATTCTCAACAAAATTTAAAGCAAATTATTTTAAACGGAATGTATTAAAAATTAGGTTTTTAGTAAAAATAAAATAAAAAGACGTAAACAAACCTCGTACATACTGTCCGGTTGGACAGCATCCGTTCCTCTGTTGTAGATGTTCATGGCATGACGTGCAAGACCGTGCTCTTCTTCCAGTTTTGCGTACATCAGGTAAAAATCTTCAAAGTATAACATGTTTAGTGGAAGGGAGGCACTAATGTGTGTACAAAAAATAATATAATTAGACACTGGCAAAACATCTAAGGATTTCTTATGAAAAACCATTTCTTAGTAACTAAAAAACTCCATCAATGCAAAAGTCATATCAGTTTCAGTTTAAGATTCTTAGGTGCATAATTTTTTTCGATTTCCTCGTCCGTTAGAAACCTAATAAAATCCATTTTGCGCAAGATTATTTTTCTATAGATCTTTTATAGACATCTAAGAGTAAAATAAATAAACACTCAAAATTTGATACTTTAAAATTTTATGACTTCACAGTTTTGAAATCTACCTACGAAATATTAAGTTCAAATAAAACAGTATCGTTTTACAATTCATCTAATTAATATTAAAAAACCTGTACTTTTGGCAAATTCAGGAGGACAATTTTCCAGACATTGTTCAAATAGATCTCTTGCACGTTCCAGTTTCTTGCCACCCTAAAGATTTATTTTATTTTCAATACAAAAAATATTGAAAAGGACACAACAGAAAAAAAGGTTATACTTTTATGATAGTTTTAAGTTTAGTTATTTTTATTACATTTAAAAAAACTAAGTTAAAAATGAAATTATTTTTTTAAAACATTGTAAAATTAAAAAAAAAACTTACGTAACGCTGAGTGAATTTTACCAAGTAAGTGTTCCAAATATCAAACACATTTGGCCATTTAAATAGAGCAATTCCCTTTTCGTAAGCCTAGAAGTAACAAAATAAAATACGCTTTAACTGCTTAATAGAAATTTTGTAATATTAAATTAGTTATATTAATACCAAAAATTAGTTATAAAAATGTTTACAGCTAATAAAGACGAAACGAATAGATATGATTTGATTTCCGATGCTTAAAAAATCCCGTATAAAATGGATATTGATTTTCATTAACATTATAAGATTTATTATTATTACTTAAGGTCTCCCCGGACAGTTTTCTTAAGTATGGAAAATCGCGATTTTTTGCATACGAGATCTCGTGAAATAAGTAATATTTCACTAAAAAATTTATATGAGCGTTAAAAAGGCAGAAATATCAGGATTATAAAGTGAACATTCATAATATTATTGTAAGTAATTGAAATAATTGATATTAAAAATCAAATTGCAATGAAATTTTTTTAAAGCCCTTAAAAATATTTACTGCACACTATTTATAAAAAAAAATACTTCTAATAGAGAGACACCGTTACCCTTTTTCACGTACGTAAAAATTAAATTGAATACTGTTGTATTTATGGTTTAATATACAATTTTCCGTGAAAAATGGGGGTTAATTTTTCAAAAATTTCGGTGAAACTTCGATTTAATTTAATTTGGTAAAATTTAAAGCTCCAGATAGTATATTTCTATTGAAATTTATAATTTTTGGAAGGCCATAACATCTTTTGTATTTTTTAACGCATAAATAGTTTTGTCGTGCGTCGTGCCTTTTATCAATTTTTTTCAGAAGGGTTGTTTATAAATCGCTTTTAGAGCTCATCATGCCATGGTAGCAGTGGCATAGTCGGTTAGCGCGTCGTCAAATTTTTTGAAAGGTCCCGATCGATTCCCACATAAAACATATTTGGCCACAATTTTTTTTTTGATTTTAATAATGTTTTTTTTTATTTTTTTACAATTTTAAAAATTTATTTCACATAAATTCAAAAAATATCATTATTGTAAACAGTATTTGTTGCCTGCTTTTCGCCAATTAGTCAAATTTTCGTCATTTGATTATCTTAAAATATTATAATACTCCATAAGTATAATAATTCAAAAGTAAATTGTGTGTAAATAAAAATGAGTAATTTTTGTTCTTTATTGCAATTGGTTTACTACTGAACTCTCTGCAATAAAAACTGTCCGTAGAGACCTTAAAGGCTCAAAATATTTTTTTGTCCAGATTTCACTAAATTTTTGCCAAGATATTCATTATTTTTTGGATGAAAAACAAAATAACCCAATAAATTTTGCCACAGAAATTAAAACCTTCAAGTAACAGTTTTTAAATCAAGCGATAAAACTGTAAATAAAATCCAAATATGATTGAATTGAATCAAAAGAAAACAAAATGATTATGTTTAAAAACTACGCCGTCATTAACTTGTCAATTCAAAAAGGGACAAGGATTCATTTTCATGGTCTGTCCATTTGTTTGTTCCTGTTAAATTTTAACCTTGTAAAACTTTTAAGCTCTCAAAGTTTTGGTATTAAAACAAAAAGGTTTATATTTAAAAATTTTTATTATATAAAACAAAGATAATTATTACTCCAAAAGATAATACTTAACTTTAAGAATTATTGTTAACCACTGCGACTCTACCAGTTAAAATTTGGAGACAAGGCTCCTAATACCGGTCCACTAAAAGCGAGTTGACTATAGACGCTATGTTACTTACATGGGTGTAAGTTGGTCCGGAGTGGGGGGGGGTTAAACCCCAAATTAGGGGGGTTAAAATCCGAGAAACGCAAAATACCCATATCGTTTTTTTCTGGAGTGTATTTCACCCATATTTTTTTCAATTTTGAAAGAAAAATAGGTAAAAAACGCTAATTTTAGGTCAAAAAACCCTTTTTATTGCATTTTTGAGCTTTTTATTGCTTAAAACATTCATTTTGACCTCAAAACTTAAGTTTGGAGGCAGTTGGAAGTCATTTTAAAGATATTTTTTTTCTTCATTTTTTCCAAAATTGGGGGGTTAACCTTTTCTCCCCCCCACTTCTAAGTGGGGGGGGGGGTTAACTCCCCCCCCAACCCCCTTCCCGTGCCCATGTATGCCCCCCCCACCTCCCGACCAATTTACAAGCATAATTTTTTATTTACTGTCAAAAACGCGGTTTTTTAGTTGAAAACAGTGTACTTTTTAGGCCAAAATAGGCTGTTTTAACATATAAAATTCAACATTAGATCTAAAAACACTTAAATTACTGATTTAAAAAAACTGTGTTAAAAAATCGGACCCCCCCTGGACCCCGGGTCTCGCACGCCGGGTCGACACCCTTTAAAAATTCAGAGGAGTCCGGACCCCCGCCTAAAAAATTTTGGCTTTCACCCGGGGGTGAATTCCTCCTCTAGCGGACCTGACCAAAACATCTATGCCCCTCCCAAAGACTCCAACTCTTATGACCGTGTTCATTTGTCGTTAGCATAGAAAGTTTTTTTCTAAGCAAATAAAACAAGTACACAAGTAATATCAAATTGGTTGAACTCAGCCCTTCTGTTGTGATGTACATAACATTCGATTGTTGTTTTAATTTTAAATTTCTACAAAAAACCACATGCGCCTCAATACAAGATAATAACATTATTTTTGAATCATTCAAAAAACAAAACTTAACTATTACTTTTTTATTTTTGGGCGGGGAAGGGGAGCAAATCCTCCAATAAAGCGGAGGGTGGCATTTCCAGATCGTGCGTAGGTCTGATTTATTGTTAAATTATTGAGTAAAAACTCAGTACTTAGATGAAGAAGACGTTGTGTTTTATTCCTTCCAAAAGATCTTGAGACTGCTAATACCTTTTGTCTATCCACACCAGGTCCACACGCAGACACAACACCCCCCCCCCCCTCTAGAATGGAAAATAAGACCCCCTCCTAGATTTTTTTTTTAAAGGGTTCTATACCACCCCCAAAAAATAAAAGACCCCCCTCCATAGATGTTTTTTGGGGAAGAGGGGTCCACTCCCAATAGAGCCAAAATTTCGGACCCCTGAAAAAATCCAGACCCCCCTCCCCTCCAAAGCTCAAAAGCGGTCCGGCCTGACCCCTCCCCTGGCGAAGCTGAGCTCCCTCCCCCATACATACGCTCAAGGGGGTTGGGGGGAGGCCCCCCCCCCCGGGGTGGGGGGGGGGGGGGGGGGGGGGGGGTGGGGTTTTTTTGTTTGTTGTTTGGGTGGTTTTTTTTGTTTTGGTGGTTTTTTGGGTTGTTTTTTTTTTTTTTTTTTTTTTTGTGTTTTGTTTGTGTGTTTTGTTGGTGTGTTTTTTGTTGTTATTTTGGTGGTTGTTGTTTTTGTTTTGTTTTTTTTGTTGTTCTTTTGTTGTTTGTGTGTAGGGGGAGGGGAACAAAAGAATAGGAGGTTAAGCCCCCCTCTTTGTTTTGCGCGTTTTTGTTTTTTGTTTTGATTTGTATTTTTTCTTTTTCTTTTTTTTTTTCAGCTATTTTGGACGTAGAAAATATCTCTCTTTTTTTTTTTTTTTCTTTAGAATTTTTGACTTCTCTCTTGAGATTTTGGGATATTGTAGGTTTTTTTCTGGGTCTTTTTGTAGAGATAAAGCTTTTGTCTTGGTAGAGACCTGAGGAATAGACTTTTTTTTAACTTATGTTTTTTGGGGAGGGGTTTAGAGTTTCGGCTAGCTCTTGGTGGTCTCCTGGTGGTCTTGGGGTTGGGGGGAGGGTTAACCCCCCTCCCCCCACCATACATGGGCAAGTTGGTCCTGAGTGGGGGGGGGCTAAACGCTAAACCCTAAATTAGGTGGGGGGTTAAAATCCGAGAAACGCAAAATACCCATATCGTTTTTTTTCTGCAGTGCATTTTACCCATATAGTTTTTCATTTTAAAAGAAAAATAGGTAAAAAACGCTAATTTTAGGTCAAAAAACCTTTTTTATTGCATTTTTGAGCTTTTTATTGCTTAAAACGTTCATTTTGACCTCAAAATTTAAGTTTGGAGGCAGTTAGAAGTCATTTTAAAGACTTTTTTCTTCATTTTTAAAATTGGGGGGGGGTTACCTTTTTTCCTCTCTCTTCTGAGTGGGGGGGGTTAAACCCCCATCTCAGAATTTGGGGGGGGGGGAAGGTTAACCCCCAACCCCCCCGTGCCCATGTATGCTATGTTAGAGTGTCGTTTATATTATACTTTTTTGTTGTTTTTTTTTCTGGAAAAATCTTATAGAAATCGTTGTCTATATGCAATAAATTGATATTTTTTGTTTTATGCAGATTTATTTTAAATACAAGTTAAAAAGGCAATAACTCTCTACTTAAGGTTTTATTAGCTTTTATTTAAAACAAATAATATGCATAAAAATGTTTAAATACCTATTAATTTATGCCTTTAAACAAAGATTTATATAGGAATTTTCCAGAAAATTATCACGAGTTAAAATTACATTACAAAATTAAAACATTATCACGAGTTTTAAACAATGTGCTAAGATAACACCTAGTCAACACGCGTTTAGTGGATCGACCATAGGTGTCGCGTAGGCATTGGGGAAACAAACGCCGAGGAAAAGGTGGGAGAGAGATTAAACAAAAATAATAATTAAACTATATTATCATACATCATTATTGGCACATCATAATTTATAAACCATACATCATTGATCAGACCTGTGCACGGTCTGAAAATGCCCCCCGCTTTATTGAAGGATTTGCCCCCCCCCCCAAAAAAAATGAAAAAGTACCCAAAAATTATGACGCCGTTTTTAGTTAATTTCAATGCATTTTAAGCCATTTAAGACCTATATTTTCCATCCTTTTCTCTTTTTTTCTTTTTCCCCTGCTTGCCCCCCGTTTCAAAAAAGTTGCCCCCCGTTTTGGAATTGCCCCCCCCCCTAATAAAACCTCGGAGGCAGTGCACAGGTCTGATTGATTGAGTGTTGGACCCCAAATATTAATATCTTGTTGGAAAACAAAGAAAGCAAAATTTCAAACTCAAATATTTTAATTTTGCTAACGGTATTATAAAAACTCTTGTTAGTTATTAATAAGAAGTTATACCTTAAACGCTTCCTCAAAATAATTATTTTCTTCTAAAAACATTCCAAAGTTAATGATTATTTGAGGCGTGGCAATGTGCAAATCGATTATTCGGTCGTATACTTTTTTACATTCCTACAATTAAACCTTTGTAGAAATACAATTTTTGTAATTTTTTTGACAGAGTACAAGATACAATGTTGATTAGGTGTAAACATAATTAGCATGGACCGGCAAGCTAGGGGGTGGTGGCTACCCCGGGTAAATGACCTTTTGAAAGCTAAGGGGGGGGGGTTCAGGGGGTCCATACCCTCTAGCTTTTTAGCGGTGGTTGTCGACCTAGATTAAGCCAGTTTGAGGAAATCTAGAGGAGGGTCCGGAAGGGTCCGATTTCCAAGCAAAGTTATTTTAAATCATCAATTTAAGTTTTTAGCACTAATATAGAATTATTATACAACAAAATGGGCTTTTTATCTCTACAAAAATGGGTTTTGACCCAGAAGTAAAATTTGACCTACATATATGCCCAAAATTTGGCTCGGAAGGAGAGGGGAAGGGGGTCGATTAAGAATTCTAAAAGGGGGTAGGTTGTCAAAATTAAAAAAATGATTTGGGGGGAGGGTATATTTTGTTCTACGGGGGGTCCAAAATTTTGAGGCTGGGGGGGGTGAACCCCTCTCTTCCCCTATGCTTATGTATGGGTAAAAATTACTGCTGAGTATTTTAAAACGACTTATTACTATTTATTGAAAATATTATTGCAATAATAATCAATAATGGCTATAATTTGTAAGCATGAGCATAAAACTTCGTAGCTTGTTTTTATTACAGTGGTTTAACACAAAAAAGTAGCTCAATAAAAAGTTTGACAAATAATTAGATATTTCTGAACATAAATTATTTATTTATTCTCCTTATTTTATTTAAGTCGACAAATTCTGCTATTTAGATTATTTATTAACTTATACTTCAAATGTGCCAAAACTTTCTTCCAAATCTGCAAAAAATGACCAGAGTTTTAATGATCTATACACGCGATATTGAACTGGTTCACTCTAAAAATAAAATAATAGATTGCAAGTAATCCTTTTAAATTAACAAAATATACAACTACTGTGGCACTAAATTAATGTTGGTTTTGTTAAACTAAAAAATATATGTAATAGTCTGAAATACAATTTTATTTTGGCTTGACACTCGACAGAAATGAAACAAATATAAAATTTAAGGTTTCGGGTAGATAGGCTTATTTTTCTGTTAATAACAGTTAATGACAAAGTTAGTACAATCTCTATCAATTTATAAATTAATAATTACAAATTGATGTCTAAATTTTAAAAATCTTAATAATTGAATTAAACTGTCCTCCTTTATGAAATAATTAAAAACTAAAAGGATCTTCGTTTATTTAATTGCATTATGATATCTAAACGCAATTTTTTTGTTTTTAACCTGAACAGTCGTGGGTTAAAATAAATATCTTTCATGAAATTTTTAAAACAAAGCGGCCAGGGCCAGCTTTGGGTTTTTCGACTGTTGGGAACATAGGTGGGCAGCCTCTCGGATTTTGGGGGGTATAGGGGGGGTCAAATTTTAGGGGGGGGGGTGTCTGGCAAGACCCAAATGTTGAGAGGGGGTGTACCCAGTATTTCCGCGCTGCCTTAAAATGGGCTTAAAACGAGTAAAAAAACGTAAAAGACGCTTATAAATGCTTTAAAACTGTGTAAAATGAAAATAAAACCTTATTGCAACTTATAAATTTTATTTTTTTAATTCTTTTAATAATAATGTGTTTATATATTCTTAAAATTAGATTAGAAATCATAGTTTTTTTTTAATAATTACGTAATAATAGAATAGTAATTATATTGTCTTGATTTATAAAGTCAAGTATCGCAAACTTTTTAATCCTTAATCTTATATTTAATTAAAGATTATATACATTATATACATGGGCGTCTAGACCTCCCTTTTGGATCGGCAAAAGGAAAAATTTGGAGTTCGACCCCCCTTTTGGGTTGTCAAGGATAAAAATTTGGGGGGTCTAGAACAACAGTGGCGTGCCCAGAATTTCATTTGGGGGCGGTCTGGGGGGGGGGTTAATACTAACCCGGACGGGGGGTGTGGGGGGCGGGAGCCCCCCAGTGATGGGGGGTCTGGGGGGCGAGAGCCCCCAGCGGGGTCAAGGGGTAGAGCCCCTTGCCAGGGGTTTGGGGGGCAGAATGCCCCCCGGGGAAAAAATTTTTAATTTAAGGCGCTAAAATACACTAGAAAAACAGGTGTTTAAAACGTTAATAAAAGGTTAATAATGTTTAATTAATGTTTTTTGAATAATAGGAGAAAAAATGAAGTATATGACATAAACAAGGTAATAAACACTCCGCGGAGTCCTTTAAAAAAGTCTTTTAATAAACGCGGAAAATTTTTTTAGTCCTTTTATAACGCTTAAAAGTTTTTCTCCGGGAGGCGAATTTGGGGAGGGGGTTGTCCCCGGGTACCCCAAATTTAAAAGAGGGGTGTCAGCAAAATCCGAAATTTGGGGGGGGGTGATATAACCCCCCAACCCCCCCCCCGCCCACCTATGGTTGGGAAGGGGGGGTGGGTGGGCACATGTAATGCTTGTCCAAAAAATAATTGCATTTTATGCAGCGTGGACATGATAATAGAGACGCTTAGGTTTCCCCTGTATGTTAGTATGTTTAAAATTGGATTTTCTTGTCTACCAAAAAAACGGTTAGAAAGGGAAAAATAGTAAAGGAACGAACAACATGCAAACCATAATTTCGTACTTCATCAAAATAATGGGTTTTCTTTTGGGGCGCAGCTGTGGCTCTTCGCATATGCTTTATAGCATTTTGAGGATTGCTAAAAAATAAAACAAAAAATAATACATTTTAAAACATCTTTATGGTAATTGTTACGACAAGGCGAAGGTGCAAAAATATTTGAACGTCATACGCAAGCATAAAAACGGTGCCAATAAAACTGGAGTCACGCTCCTAAAATCTAGAGTCCCACTGCTGAAAATCTTAAATATGAAGTTTTTTGAACTTGGATTGCTTCGAGCGGTTGAATTATTTTTCAGGTATATTGCCAAAATCCGGGAGGCGGGTTTCGATATCGAGACACTGATTTTTAAATTTACTGGTGTTGGTGTTTTTGCTTAGTCCATTCTGTTACATTGTTTCTTGAATACTTCTATGATTAAAAACTCAAACTTAAGATTGGACGTGGTTAGACTATGTTTAAAAAAATTCATGTGTTCCAAAAATTGCGGGTGGGTATTAAGTCATTTTACCTGTCAATTTTTTTGACATTTTCGCATAGGTGGGCAGCCTTCCCGATTTTTTTTTGGGGGGGGGGTGTATACCCGACCCCATAAATTTTTTTGGGGCTATACCTCAAATACCCCATTTTTAGTACTGGGAGCCCCCAAATTTTAGGGGGGGGGGGGGGTGTCCGGGGTACCCCCCAATTTTAAGGGGGGGGTTTCAGATATAATCGGATTTTTTGGGAAGGGGAGTATAAGCCCCCAACCCCAACCCTGCCCACCTATGTTTTCGGGGGTATAAGTATAACCTCCAGCGAGCCTATGGGTTAGTGTTTGATCTTTTTTAAATACTAAAAATCATTAGAATAGAATATCACTTTGAATTTTATCTTAACATAAATTTTAAATGAATTAAATACTTCTGTCTGAGTTCAAATTCTGCGTATTCGCACCAGACTGTGGCCAATTCGTCCACTTTGGCATACTGCACTTCCAAAGCCTTTTCAAATATTGTACGGGCCTAAATACAAAAACATATGTAACTAACTACGACACTTATTACTTAATTTAAAGGTAAATTTTCTAAAACTTTTTAACCAATCAACAAAAGTTATAGAACGGTAGTTAAAGCTAAAACTACTGTTTGTAACCATTTTTGCAGTAAGTAATTGTAATCATTTGAAATCGATATTTTTGTTTTTTGTTTTTGTTAATGCGGGCCGGCTACAGAATTTAAGCCCTGTCTTACCGTCCAAAAAACCTAGAAAATCAACACCGTTCTCTGGTTAATGTAATGAGATTGAGTTTAGTTGAACTATGATGCATAACTGACCAGAAGAACATTTGATTACTATAATTTTTTGGCTAAAAGCCCCACCCACATCGCGGGATTTGTGAGAAGTGTGGCCAATGTAACATGAGTAAACAAAAAAAAATTTTTTTTATTAGACTAAAATTATGAGAGGGGATTTGACAGACAATGACATAATTTAATGTAAAGGAATGCCAATTATTTTAAAATGACAAAGAAGAATAAAAAAAAA
>JASAMX010002268.1:0-30113 GCA_030248175.1 Microlaimidae sp. YZB2_3 | reverse complement strand
ACAATTAGATAGACTTGAACTCCACCAAAATAAAGCTTTACGTTTAATAACTGGAACTGCTAAACAAACGTCAATTGACGCACTACAATGTCAAACAAATATAAGCCCAATTCGAGCATCCTGCAGTCGGAAAACAGCTGAATCTTATCATAGAGCACAAAGTCTTCCCACTAATCATTTACTCCACTATGCATTTGATACTTACTCTTCTCTTTCTCCGTCACAAAAATGCAGAATCCATAAAAGAGGAAGTTTCTGGCATGGTGATCTTAAATCAAAAGACTTTGAATCAGCACTAACAGCGAGAACCTCATTACAAATAAATACATATCCTCTAGACCCGCTTAATCCCAGTTTAAAACTCATTAAAACAGAAATTTTCCCCATCCAATCAGATCACAAATTAACCTCCATATACAACCCAAATAACTGGATATACATTTTTACCGATGCATCTAAACGATCTACCAACTATGCTGGCATTGGAATATGTGGTTACCACAACACCCAGTGTTTCTTCTACCCCACTATGGAACATATCAGACTTAGAAATGAAGGCCATAATTATAGCCACTCAGCAACTACAGCACAAGCTTCTCACAAATGAAATTCCAGAAAACATAGACCAGATAGTTCTATTCTCTGACAGCTTATCATCCATATTATCACTTCAGCGTGCACTAGAAGGTCATCAAATTCCAACTACCTTATGCAATACATGCATCACCGGTTTCCAATTGTTTTTAACAACGCCCAATAATCCAATCACCAAAATAGTAATCCAATTTGTAAAAGGACATCTCGGAATCGAAGGCAATGAATATGCGGATTTATTGGCCAAAAATGCCACATCTGATTGTCCAGAACTCACGATTCCTTTTGAAACAATCAAATCAGTATTAAAACAAGGCTCAAATAAACTATGGAAAATACAACTATTAGACAGTAAATCTAAAACGGCAAGACTTTTAGCAAGAGCATTCCCCACAAGAAACCGGAAAAACGATCCGATCCATGATTTAAACCGGAAAGAGCAAATCATTATCCTAAAATTATGCATGAATTCCTTTCCCACCCAACAATTTCTTACGAAAATTGGGAAAAGTACTTCAAGCCAATGCATATGCGGATACTATCAAGAAACTATTCGGCATATGATTTGCAAGTGTCAAGCTACAAGCAATGTTCGAAGGATTATATGGCCTAACTCAACAATAACATTAAAACAAACATTATTTAAATCTGCCACTGAATGCCGAAAGACAATACAATTTCTCAAACAAATAAACAGACTGGAATAAGGTAAAAAAACCTTTATACCTTTATACCTTTAAAACCTTTATACCTTTAAAACCTTTATACCTTTAAACCTTTAAACCTTTAAATAAACCTTTAAACCTTTAAATAATCTTTAAATACCCTTTAAATAACCTTAAATAACACTTTAAATAACCTTTAAATAATCTTAAATAACCTTAAATAACCGGTAAACTCTTCTTACTTTTGCTTATAGTCCTTTTATTATACCTTTTTTATTTTTATTATTTTTATTGTTCTCTCTGTATTATTAAATATAACCTCACATCTAATCCCTAAAATCCTCTGATAGGGGTGGGGCTTTGACTAACATTCTACATCAACAACAGTGCTGATATAGGGTGGTAGGCGGTAATATGGAATATCCATGGCCGGCCTGCTTCAGCTTTAAAAAAAAAACATTTTAATTTAGTGACGTGTTTAGAAGAATGCGCAGAATTAATATTATAAACTTTATGCAACTTTTTGAAGGGGGAAAGAGTATCCTGGAATAGTTTTTCCATGGGTGGGGAAAAGAATATCCCTTGACAATGCTTACTGCGGCGGTTTAATGCTTGGCGGTCAAATGCTCATCGATCAAGTGCTAGCGTTTAAATTTCCTAGAATCACTTTTCCTTCTGCGTGTTTCGTTTGATTTGGCAATACAAGATCAGACATGTGCACTGCCCCCCCCCCCCGGGGTTAAAACGGGGGGGGGCAATTCCAAAATGGGGGGGCAACTTTTTTGAAACGTGGGGGCAATAAAACGGGGGGGGCAAGCAGGGGGAAAGAAAAAAAAAGAGAAAAGAAAGAATAAAAAGAGAAAAAAAGAAGGGAAAAGAGAAAAAAAAGGGACAAAAAGGCGAAAATAAGGTAAAAACAGGTCTAAAATTGCTTAAAATACATTGAAATAGGCTAAAAACAGCAAAAAAATTCGCGATGATGGCGTCATCATAGGTCAAAAATGGCGTCATAATTTTAGGGTACTTTTTCATTTTTTGGCGGGGGGGGGGGGCAATAAAACGGGGGGGGGGGGGCAAAACCACCAATAAAACGGGGGGGGGGGGCCTTTTCGGACCGTGCACAGGTCTGCAAGATTGAACGAATTGCATTGCAAATTATTAAACAATCCAGAGAATGGAGGAACAATATATTCCAGCGGTTTACAACAGGTGGGGAGCCTCCCGGATTTTGGGGGAGATACCCGACTCCCGAAATTTGGGGGGGGGGTGTCCCAAAAATTTTTTTGTGGTATACGTCTAATACCCCATACCCCATTTTAGAGTTTTTAGTCTGGGACCCCCTAAATTTTAAGGGGAGTGTCCGGGGTACCCCCAAATTTTGGGGAAAGTGTCGGCTGTAATCGAGATTTTTTGGGGGGTATAAACCCCCAACTCCTTCCCCCCCTCCCTGCCCAGCTATGACTTACAATAGTAATCAAATTATAGCATTTCCTTTTTGTTAAACAGTCTGTCTTTATATATCAACATGCCAATAATAATATGATAAACAACAATTTTATTTTTATGAAAAGATTTTGGCGTAATCAAACAAAACAAAATACATTTAACTTCCTATAAAATTGTATAAACTTGCCACTACAGTAAAACTTCCGCTATAGTTGTATTGCTAATATTTAAGCAGTAGTTTTCTAGCGGTGTTGAAGGGCACGAAAACAAGGGGACACACACAGAGCCATAGGTTGTTAAAGTGGCCAGCCTCCCGGATTTTGCCCACCTGACTTAGCAACTGAATATGAATAAAAAAGGGATCGTCTTGCCCTGCTCAAGCTTAATTTAGAAATACCCTCGAGATCTCCAAATGTGGCCAGCATGTATTTACCTACTTAATAATACATCAAAAATTAGTTTTTGATACCTACTTTCCTAAACGTAGGATATTTTTATCTGCTCTAGAGGTTTAATGAAAAGTTGTGTGGACTTAATAAAAATCGGTTTTAATAGAATTTATAACCAGAAGTATTTCCAGTTAATAACAATGGCAGACTCTCGAACTTAATTTTTTTCCTATTTGGTAATTTTTATAAAAAATGAGTCAATAATCACATTACATATTTACATCAACAATAACTTTTATGTATGGCTTGTCCAATTAAAAATATAATTAAGGCCTCGCGCCCCGGCCCCCGCTCCAGTACCTGCTCGTACGTCCCCAGCACCGCCGGCCACCCCCATGGCCGCCCCTGCTGCTGGATCACAGGGCCCAGGACTCATGGCACAAATGGCCGCCACAGCAGGAGGTGTGGCAATCGGTTCTGCAGTGGTAAGCTTTTAAAAATTATTTCAAACATATTAGGTATCATTAGTGTACTCTATTTGTGCTTTGTCAGTCTCTATAGTTTTACTTTATTCTTATTTCATCCATACTTAATAAGTTTTTGTACCAATATTAATCTTAGTGACTATGTGCATGGTGCATCATATGTTGTTTAATTACATCAGCGATAAATATATTTTCCGCCCTAATATACAGTAGGTTTAGCTCAGGGTGCATTTGCTTGCATATAAAACATGGTCTGGGAATTAGAAGGCATACTATCGCTGAATATTCGGGAAAGGGGGTATCGCCGTAGCAAGGATTTTGCGATAAAAGAGCCGACTTGTGCACGGTCTGGAAATGCCCCCACGCTTTATTGGTGGATTTCCCCCTCTCCCCCCCGTTTTAATGCCCACCCCCGCCCAAAAATGAAAAATTACCCAAAACTATGACGCCATTTTTGACCTATTATGACATCGCCAATTCGTTGAAATTTTTAGCCTATTCCAATGCTCTTAAAGCTATTTTGACCTGTTTTTACTTAACTTTAGCTTTTTTTGGGGGAGGGACTGCGGGTCATTCGGCCAAAATGCGTTTTGTCCAGTACTTGTGTTTGAAAACGACTGGGTGGAACGTGCACCCTGTTCCCCAGACCTGTGCACTGCCCCCCGCCCCCCGGGGTTATAATGGGGGGCACAAGGGGCAACTTTTTTGAAACGGGGGGGCAAGCAGGGGGGAAAGAAAAAAAAGAAAAAAGAAAGGAAAAGGGACAAAAAAAGCGAAAATAAGGTAAAAAATAGGTCTAAAATAGCTTAAATTGCATTGAAATAGGCTAAAAACTGAAAAAAACGCAATGATGGCGCCATAATAGGTAAAAAATGGCGTCATAATTTTTGGGTACTTTTTCATTTTTCCGCGGGGGGGGGGCAAATCATCCAATAAAGCGGGGGGGGGCATTTTCAAATCGTGCACAGTTCTGTGTTCCCTGTTGCCTCCTCCTGGCTTTGGCCAGGGGAGTTGAGTGAGATTAATTTAAAATTTAAGTCTAAAACATTCTTGGTTTTTTTTGGGAAAAAAGGTCGATCCCGGGTGGCTCAATAATCCTTTATAAATGTTTTTTGTGGTGGTGGAGGGCATGCGTGCGCAAGTTGGAGTGGGGAGTTAAACCCGGATTTAGGTTGGGGGGGGGGGTAAAAACCGAGAAACGCATTTTACCCATATAGTTTTTTGTGCATTTTACCCATATCGTTTTTTTTTATTTTGAAGGAAAAAACAACTAATTTTACGTCAAAAAGTCCTTTTTATAGCATTTTTGAGCTTTTTATTGCTTGAAACACTCATTTTGACCTCAAAACTTAAGTTTCGAGACAGTCAGTTTAAAGACTTTTTTCTTCATTTTTCAAAAATGAGAGAAGGGGAGGGGTTAACCTTTTCTCTCTCTTCCCCACTTTTGAGTGGGGTGGGGTTTAAACACCCAACTCCCCGTGCGCGTGTATGGTGGGGAAAATAGCGGCTGAACACTGGAAGAGGGGGGGGGTTGTGTGAAATCAATTTAAATATTCAAAATCAAAGAAAAAGGAAGTCCAAAACATTCCTGGTTTTTTTTAAATCTCGGCCCTAATCACCTTTCATAGTGTTTTTTTTTGGGGGGGGGTGCAAAAGATTTTATTCCCCCCAGAGAGCCAAAATTTAACCTCCCCGGAAAAAATTCAGGGCCCTCCCTCACCCAAAAGACGAAAAAAGATCTAGCCTACTCCCCTAGTAAACCGACCTCCCTCATTTACTCCCCCATACCAGCCTATTCCATACCAGCCACAAGTCTATAATTTTATGTTTATTGGGATAAAAAAGGTGTTTGTACACTTTTTAGGTTTAAATAGCTCGTTTTAGTTTATAAAATTCAATGTTAGAGGGTAAAAACACTTAACTTTTATTGATTTAAAACAACTTTGTTAAAAAATCGGACCTCCTTGTCCTAAATTTAAATGCGGCCACCTCGGATCAATATTCTTTGAAAACAGACATGTGCACGGTCGGTAAATGCTCCCCTCGGAATATTAGTGGCTGTGCGCCCCCCCGTTTTATTGCCCCCCTCCCCCCCACGCCCAGAAATGAAAAAGTACCCAAAAATTGTGTGGCGCCATTTTTGACCCATTATGACGCCATCATCGCAAATTGTTTTTTGTCTTTTTTCCTTTTTTTTCCTCAAAAACTTAAAACATTAAGAATAGGTCCATAGATCACCTACCTCTGGCCTGGCGGCTATATGGTAGGGTTTTACAGTAGGAGGGTGTGGGAATTTTTGGCATTTAGGCGTTAGGGCAGTGAGTGGCATGCCCTCCTAGCCTCGGGTGTGATTTTCTAAAAAAAACCCAAGGGTACATCCATGCATATGTGTCATGAAAATATTTGGCAGGGGGGGGGGTGTAAAAAAATGTGCGTTTGCATAAAGATACTCCGTTTACGACATTTTCTTTAAGTTTTAACCCTTTAAATACACCAGTAAAGATTATAATATTTAATTTTAGCTTGATTATATTTTAAAAAATTTGCTTAGGCTTAAGAAACAAATAAAACATTTTTATGTTTTTATGATGGATAGTTGTTAGGGGGAAGGTCAAAACTGGCCTGACCAAAGGCTAAGGGAAAAAATAAAATATTCTTCTTCTTCAAAGGGGACTCAAGAATACGTCTTGAGGAAAGGGTAGCCCTCCAAGCATAGGTGGGCAGGCGGAGAGATTGGCGTTACACCCATACATAGGCAAGTTGGTCCGGAGTGGGGGGTGTTAAACCCCAAATTAGGGGGGGACCAAACCCCAAATTTAAACCCCAAATCCGAGAAACGCAAAGACTTTTTTCTTTATTTTTCCAAAATTGGGGGGTTAACCCCCCAACCCTCCGTGCCCATGTAACCGACCCCCTCCCAAAACAATTCCGATTATAACCGACCCTCCATAAAATTTTGGGGTGCTCCAGATACCCCCACCTAAAATTTGGGGCTTTACAAAGTAAAATTTTTCCCCCTAAATAAAAAAACTTATACTCTTTTTGACTATAGAAACCAACACCACACTCTTATTTAAAACTGAGCTGTATTTAAGGATTTACAGAGGGGAGTTTACCGAAGGTCTTGTAAATTTTAAAAATCATTTTATTTTTATTTTTATAGATATAGATAGATAATATGCTACTGCCGCACCCATAGGTGAGCACGGTCGGGGAAGCTAGGGGGGGTGGTTACCCGGTGTAAATCGAATTTTGAATTCTAGGAAGGGGGTCCGGACCCCCCCTAGCTTTTTAGGGGGGGGTCGACCCGGGGTGCGAAATTTTGAAATCTAGAGGGGGGTCAGGTGGGGTCCGGTGTCCGAAACAAAACAGTTTTAAACCATAATAACTTTAATAATTGTTCTTTTTATAGGATAATACTACATTTTATTGAATAAAAAGCGATATTCTGGTATAAAAAGGGTGTAAAAGCATGAATATGTAATGAAAATTCACGTTTTTGGAAGAAAATTTAGTATAAAAAAGGTACCTAAAATTTTCCCGAGGGGGGAGGGTCAGATTTCAAAATCTAGAGGGGGGTCAGGGGTAAAAAATTCGGAAATTTGGGGGGAGGGGGCCCCCTAGATTTTCGTCTAGGGGGGGGGCAAAATTTCGAGGCTAGGGGAGGGGTGGACCCCACCCTGCCCCCCCCCTTTCTCACCTATGGCCGCACCGCCTAGAACCCATGGTGCTCTTATCGGGTGCACAACATCGACAGTGTCAAAGTTAAAAATAATAGCCTAACATAACCACAGATACAGCAAGATTAAAAAAACCATAAAAACAAAAATAGCAGCTAAGCAGCTAGACCCAGGATGAAGAAGCAGAGCAGAATTAGTTAATTAGGGACAGTTAACATAATACAGCAATATAGAAAAGTTGATAAGAGGAGTGAGAGAGCAGAGATAATTTTAGTAATTGCAACTAGAGCCAGTAATTATGTTTTAAGGAATTATAAAATTTTTAAAACTGTATGTAATACATAAAAGCTGTTAAATAGATAAAAATAATTTTAGCTAAGATTAAAGTTTTTAGGAATTGGAGTTATGGTTAAAAGCATTACACATTTAGTAGCTGTGACAAATGTAGAAAATACTAAGCTAACAGTGACGAACTCTTTGACGCTGCCAAGATTGTCCAAAAGTTGACAATGTCAAAATTGAGGCAGATTGGACAGGTATGAGGTATGACAGGAAAAACCTGTCATATTGTCCCACAGTGAAAGCAAGTTTATGGAAAGGCCGCTTCAGCCAGACCAACTCACCTAGTTTTATCTGCAATAACATATTTTTATGCTTTATAATTAAAAAAAGTTATTGAAGTAAAAATAAAGATATTGATTATCCAAACTGACGCGAGTTTCGGTCGAACTCCCCTCTGTAAGTTTTAACTAGATCTCTATTTTAAGTGAAAGGGTGGTTTTGTGTTTATGGTTACATACAAGAATATTACGTTTTCAATTATAGCGAGAATTTTTTTGCTCCAAGTGATTTTCTTGTGCACTGTTGATTGACTCACTTTTATACGTTGAAATTTGAAATATCTAAGCTAATAGCTAACTTTAATTTCAGGGTCACAGTGTTGCAAATATGTTCAGCGGAGGTGGAAGCCAAGAAGCAGCGCCAGCCCCACAGCAGCAGCAACAACAACAACCGGTGCAGCAACAGCAGCAATACCAGCAGCCCTGCGAGTTCGAGCTGCGTCAGTTCATTGAGTGCAGTCAACAGAGCGGCAACCTAAGCATGTGCGAGGCATTTAACGACGCTCTCAAGCAGTGCAAGGCCAGATACGGTAAGTGGAACTGTTTGTATATATATTTGGCGTTGGTAAACCCAAAGCAGCATATTGAGAGGCAGACTTCCTGCTTGTGTTGCTAACTTAAATAAAAGTTAATTTAATAAGAATTCTTTAATAGAAACAAAAATAAATAGGTCAAAAATATCTTTTTGTTCTTATTGCCTGTTTACAGAACTAAGAAAGCAACTACTTCTGTCGGTCATTTTTATAATTTTGTTATTTAGTAAATTCATCCATTTATTTTAGGTATTTGAAAATATGAATTAATCAGTTCAAGTGGGATGTATGCAGCAACATTTGATTAATACAGAAACAAAAAATATTTTTTAATAATTTAAAGTATTTTAACAAGTTAGCTTAGTTACAAATAAGTTTATCTATCAATCTGTGTCATAAAATTTTGCAATTAAGTGTGTGATAATATAATATTAGTCTAGTGTGGTGTAGTATTTAATCAATTTTTCTAATTTCTTATAATTTTTTAAAAATTATTTCATTAATATGATTGCATTGTATTTTGCATGTTAAAAAACCTTTTCAACTCAAATGCAAAACAAGTTTGTCACTATTATACCCTTTTTAAGAAACACTATAAATAGTTTTTGGAGTGTTCCATTTATATGTGGTGATAATAATCTTGTGTGTACTGCTTGTTCTTACTTATTTTTATAGATAAACATAAAAAATAGTAATAAAAAGATTTTAATTATTAAACTTATGCTCAAGGTGGTGTTTTAATTGTAGATAGTATCAATCAGTTTAGAAATAAAATAATTTAATTTTATGGTCATAATAACATAATAAATTATATTATTAATTTATTTAAATTTAATTGCTATTACTATAGTTCAAACAAAAATGATGTGTTTTAAAATATTTTCGCCATTTATCTATTTTGTAAAATTTGTATAATCCAATTATCCCTTTTTTTGGTGTTGAAAACAAATGGTGCAATCTTTTTTCAGAGTTAAAACTATATACCAGTAGCGGTACACATTAACATAACCACATTTAAAAAACAGTGGCCGGGTGGTCGAAATTTACAAAACTAAAGTTTTATAAAAAAGAATTGTTATCCCAGAATTTGCCGTTTTTTAAAAACTATATAATAAGATATAATAGTAAACAATTATAATATTTGCGGTTTTAGTTAAACGTTAAGCCAAGCAAAGCGCGAAAAAAATTGTGAAAGGGACATATCTAAACCCCTAAATTTTTACCTTTGCGGAATAAAAGTAAAGTTCTTAGACAGACCTACGGAAACCCCCTAGCTACGCCCATGCTAATAGCCAGACCAGTAGGGTAACTTCTTAGGGTTGTTTCACACCGGAGTGATAAGTGACAACACGTTCTGCGCTCGTTTACATCGTCACTTGCCTTTGTGGTGTAACCGCGTTGTCACTTATTTTGTGGTTCCGGTGTAAACCAGGCTTTAAAAATAGTTGGACACTCGGGGAAAAAACCACATGCGGGCGGTTACAAATGAACCGAAATTAATAGCTTGCTTTGGTATGCAGTATTGCTATGAAAGAAGCAACCGTTCGAGGATTAAGCTGTCAAACACGACGTTCCCGTTAACAATGAGTTTGCATTGTTGTTGTTGTTGTTGTTGCATTACTTGAAACTTCTCTTCCCTTTGCAGATTATGCAAAGGGCAGGCGCTAAGACAAGCCAGAAGGGGTGAAAAAAGTTTCAACCCCATGGTCGAGACTATTCGTCCAACATCAATAATGGAAACCTTTACCGCTAAGGTTTGCATTCTTGTATAAGTTTGCATTCTTGTCTACCAATGTATTATATGTAAGATAGCGTTTAAAGGTTTATTTGAATACAACGGAGTAATAAAACGACCATTTTAAGGTTTTTAATACTATTTGATTTATGAAATGCTTTTTAATATATTCTTATAATTTGAGACACGTTAAAACTGACAAAAACTATGGGCGATTCAATTCGTTAAGATTGAAAGTTTGTTCGAAAAAGTTTGTTTTAAAAGCTTAACTGTTTTATTTTTTATTCCATGCTTTTAAAATTATGCTAACAAAGTCTTATTTCCTGGTTTATTAAAAGGCCAAATTGACTACCAATTTTCCTGAATTGATTAATAGATCAATATTTAAAAAATTTATCTTTGCTATAATAATAACTTTAGCTAGATTAAATTACATGTTTTGTTTAGCTGGATTAAATTACATGTTATATTACGTGATTCATTTTTTTCCTACCTTTTTTTACGATACCAATTAAAATCAAAAAATGGCTAGATTTTAATCCACGACACGACAGTCCTGCGAACGACGACGATTTCAAAGTGCGACACGACGCTGTATAACGTTTTCAATATAAAATCCGCGTTTTTCTTCCTGCTATTACCATCAAGTTTTAATTTAAAGCTTATAAATTTTGTTTTAAAACAAACTTGTAGATGTAATATAAATGTATTTTATAACAACACTATTTTTAAAGACAAAACAAACTAAAAGTTGATGTAATATAAATGTATTTTAACAACACTATTTTTAAAAAAACAAAAACTAACAAACAAAACACTCAAATTCTATATAGAATTCTATAAAAATATACTTAAACAATTTATAAAATAACAAAATATAACTACAAATAGGGTAGTGCATTTAATTTCGGCATTTTTTAGTTTTTCCAATGTAACTTTTCACTGTATGGCCTGATTTTTATGTTTGATAGCTCATTTTAAAGCTTTTACGATACTGCGTTGCGTCATAAAAAATACACTGTACGAAAGTTGTTTTTTTACTTAATTAAATCAGTTTTTAAAAAAATGGAAAATTGCCGAAATTAAATATATGCATTTAATTTCGGCACTTTACAAACAATCGATTGTTTCTCAGTCAAAAAATCATCATTTTCAAAAATTTAAAAACCTATCATTATCTCCAGACAGTTTTCTTTAATTTAAGCTTTTACTTGTTGTTCAACGTGTAACTGGAAAAAAGTTACAGCTAAAATGCTAAATGGTATTAAAATGAGGAAAATTTGGGAAAAAAGTGCATTTAATTTCGGCACTTTTTAAAAAGACCTCCTTAATCGAGTTTAAGTGCAGTGCTATGACTCCTACACATTTCAACGTTGTCTTTTAACTATTTAAAACTACAATTTACCAACCGACCACTAAATTCAACCCGTTTTCACCTACAGCAATAGTGTGCCGAAATTACACTATTTTATTTTATAACGATTGCTCACCACCGAGGCAACGTAGAACCACGGGGACTAAAAATTCGGAAAATAGACTAAATTTCACCAGGACAGTTTAATTTTTAAACCAATTTATTGCGTAATCATGAAATGCCCATGTTCTAAAAACGAGTAACATTTTTTCTAAATTATAAATCACACAATTTCACATGAAAATATCATAACATAACAAATAAAAAGCTCACGACAGTCATCTACATATAATTAGCTCTCATTTGAGCTATCAAACGTCGTATTCCGTCCAGGATTACCAAAGATATAGTCCAAAATCAAAAATGCCCAATTGGGAAAAGTGCCAAAATTAAATGCACTACCCTACATAAGATCAAAAATTATTGGAGCAAAATTTGGAACATAAGTTTTACCTAGGTTTGGGTTTAATTTCAGTTTTGTTTCTGCAAAGTATTTATGTCCCCCCTCTTCGGAGCTCCGTTTTTAAAGTTCCGGAGCTCCGCCTTATTTTTGTACTATTTTTGTAAACATTAAAAAGCATAATAGAATAGTTAAATTGTAGTTGTAAATAGTTAAAAGACAACGTTGAAATGTGTAGGGGTCACAGCACTGCACTTAAACTCGATTAAGGGAGTCCTTTTAAAAAGTGCCAAAATTAAATGCACTTTTTTCCCAAATTTTGCTCATTCGGTGCATTTTAGCTGTAACTTTTTGCCAGTTACACGTGGCACAACATGTAGAAGCTTAAATTAAAGAAAACTGTCTGGAGATAATGATAAGCTTTTAAATTTTTGAAAATGATAATTTTTTGACTGAGAAACAATCGATTGTTTGTAAAGTGCCGAAATAAAATGCACACATTTAATTTCGGCGATTATCCATTTTTTTTAAACTGATTTAATTAAGTAAAAAACTACTTTCGTACAGTAAAACTTTTGTGACGCAACGCAGTATTGTGAAAGCTTCAAAATGAGCTATCAAACATGAAAATCGGGCCATACCGCAAAAATTACATTGGAAAAACAAAAAAGTGCCGAAATTAAATGCACTACCCTATTTGTCAAAGTTTTTATTACTAAATTTTATTTATTCAATTAATATTTTAAGAAAAAAGATTATAAAATTAATTAATAAAGGTTACTTAGGTTCTCAGTAGTAGCACGGCCTGTTTACAAAAAAAGTAAACAAAATTATCTTTACTTTGCTGACGTACTCACGTGTCATGCTGTTATCAGTATTTTAAAATTCACGGTGCGTCAGAAATATTTATAACTTTTAAAAGTACTACTACTCGACTGACGGGTTTTAAAGTCTATTGGTCAGAAAAAAAAAGGGTTTGCTCAATCAACCTTCTAGAATATTAAAAATGGCACAAAAGCAGCAAGAACAAATGAACCATCCAGGTGAAAATTATTTTTTATATTCACGTATCGAAAACTTTTGGCTAAAACGGCTAGATTATCTTAATAGTCATTGTTATCTTTTTAATAATAATAATAATATCTTTTTAATAATTTTAATAATAATAATAACGTACGCAAACCTATTGTCACATTTTGCTTAAATGCGACAACTTTCGTTCAATGGAGTTTACATTTTTGTAATACACAATGCGTTAATACACAATAAAATTGTAAAAATTTCAACGAAACCCCTCACCCCGCCGACCTCACGTTGCTAAAAAAGATTATAAATAAACAAAAAAGTATGTAAGGTATTAGGTAAACCTTTTTCCTATGGTTGAACCTGGGGCCTATTTCATAAAGATTTTTGTAATTGTAAATTAATAAACGTATTTAATTTCTTGTTATTTTATTAATTAAAAAATACATTCGTAACTGTGGAATTTACGGAATTTACAGACATATAATTGTTTAAATTCTAAATGCAATTTTATTAATATACTTTTTAATTAAAAATACAAAAGAAAAATATGCGTTTATTAATTTACACCTGTAAATTAATTACAAGCAATTTTTATAAAATAGGCTCCTGGCCCTGTTTCATAACAACGTTTGTAAATTCTCATTTTACAAATTTCCGCCTATTTTTATAAGATATCACGATAAAGGTTTTTCGATTTGTAATCCAGGGGCGGAACATCTCCAAGCATTGCTCTGCGCTGATTGGTCGCAGCCACGTCATTTCATCTGACCGATCAATATTCGCCGTGTTATGACCGCAAATTCTAATAGATATTTACCTTAAAAAGTTCGATTTTTATTCACAAGACATATTATTAAAGGTAAAAACTGCGTATCAAACATACAAAATGTTAATAATTTTTATGCTATAATCAATGCGACATGCTTCTGGTTTTCACTACGCGGATTTCTTGTCAGGGTCTCCAAAATTCAGAAATAAAACAGGTTTTACAGTGTATGAAAGCTTCATAATCATGAAAAATGGTTAATGCTCCGCTATTGTATTTCGCAGTAATGGAATTTTTTATTTGCGAAGTAATTCCACTCTCGGTTTTCGGGTTGTACAGAGTTGTAACGATTGTGTTGTGTTGTGAAAAGCGGAAAACCTATATGAGAATTCATAAACACATTAAAATAATCTCCCACATGACAATCATAAAAAATTATTGTAAATAATAATATTGTAAAAAGTCTTTAATGTCTATTATGGTTTGTTTTTGTTTATGTTCTTTTTTATTTAGTAATCAATTTGACAACCCAGCCGTAGTTATTGTTTTAGTGTAAACTTTTTATTATTCTAAACTTTTTTTATTATTATTTTTAATTGTTGCAATTTTAATGACGATTATTGTAGGGTTTTGGAATATATATTCGGTGCGATTCCAGATTATTATCTTGATAGCCGGATATAGCTTTGCCATGGGCTCCATGAGAATGGCCTTAAGTATGGCTGTTGTTTGCATGAACAACCAAACAAACACCACTTTAGAATTTACTAACGAATCACAGTCTTTTACTGATGCGTGTCATTTTTCGGAAGCAGACATTTTTCATTATCAAGTAGTTTTTATTTGTCAGCAATTTTGTTTTTGTGTTTAAGTCAACATCAAAATTTGTTTCCAGAAAAAAAAACATAAATTCTTTTAAAGATCTTTTTATACTACGCGCATTAAAGTGGGGGGGGAAAGTCCTACCAAGTTGTTCGAGACCGGGGCAGAATTATTGCTGATGCCGAGGCCGGGGTAGAAAAATTTTGATTTGCCGGGGCAGAATAAAAATTTAGCAGAATTTGTAATTTTGGTCGTTTTTTTCAAAAATTCTAATTTTTTACTGTAAATTATTTGTTTTAGGTAATTAATAGTCACATTTTAGAATTTAAGCACTTGTGTAAGTAGAAAAGCTTATTTTTTAATACACAAAGTTTTTTTAATCAGAACAAATAAATATTTCAATATTTCGATTTTTTAAACCTTAGATTATTATTTTATTTGGTATGCACTACTGTTGCAAAAAGTAATGATTTTTTTATTATTTTTAGAAAAAGAAAAAAGTAATTTAAAAAAAATTTAATTTAAATAAAGTAAGAGTAAAAATAATTTGTGATATTTTAATTTAAGTAAAGTAAAAATAGAAGTAACGATCGAGATTTTAATTAAGTAAAAATAAGGCCTATTTTTTAAGCAAAAATAAGAGTAAAATTATAATAAAAATAATTTTGCAACGGAGCAAAACGTCGATTTTTGGAGCTTCAGAGCTCCGTTCTAAAGTGTTTTCCTATTTTTATGCATAAAATTGAATTTTGATACATAAGTTTTTTAGTCTAAATAAATGGTGGTGTAGCGTGTTAGCAGCTTAAAAAACTTTTTTTTTGAGACTCATTTTACAACAAGCCCATAGTAAATCTACTTGTGTTGAAATTACTTATATTTTACTTTAATTAATTTAAGTATTTGTAGGAAAAAATCAGAGTAAGAGTAAAAATAAAAGTAAGTGAAATTTAACCCTTTGGTATTCATTCCGCTGCTAACCCGCAGAAGGGATTCCACGCCACTGCTGCTCAATGTTAAATTTCGTCAACGATCGTCGAGAGCCACAGAGTTTAACACACTGCAGCACTGACGCAATACACATTTTGCAGATTTACAGCGGTTTTTGGACGAAAAAAATCCCAAAGGGTTAAAAGTCGAGTAAAAAGTAAAAGTAATAAAAAATTCGTTACTTTTATTTGTTTAAGTAAAAGTAAATGTAACTTTTTACAACAGTAGTATACACTTTACGTAAGTATTAGAAATATATTCAAGTTTAAAGCAATATTATACTTAATTCCACTAACCATTCTTATTACTTTTAAAGAATGCTCTACAAATAGAGCAGGAGTTAAAGCATTTTTATACGTGGAGTATGTTTTGAATTAAAAACCAAAACGTGTTAAGGGAACTAAAATCAAAATTGGATGCCCATTATAAAAAAATTATTTGACAATAGCGAAATTTCTTTATATCACAATAAATCGAATATGTTCATAATTGTAGAAATGTTACTCTAAATCTAAAAAATGCCAGTCTTCCAGCATATTATTTTGAGGAAACATCTTTTTTAGAATTTCACTTACATGCCTGTTGTATTCAACATTTTTCGGTCTAAACACACAGGAGGGGTTAAAACGCATCTTTTTATTTTAAATTGTTAGAACATTTTTAAAGCTTCATTAGCGCTTTTTTTAATTAAAAAATACTTTTTAAATTGTAAAAGGTAAAATAATCAAATTATTTCGGGTACAAGCGACTATGTTCGCTTTCTAGCTTGTTTCAAGTTGTTAATTTTAGTCATTTTAATCAAGTAACTTATTTTTTTAGCAAAAAGTCATAAAATCAATGTCACCTGACATTTTGCAATGAAATTATTTTTGTAATTTTCCACTACTTTTTTGTTTTTGTAATTTCACAAGATTTATTAAAAACATATAACTCAAGAAAATTTCAAATTATACATTAAGTTTTTGAATAAAATTCTGCAAGAAAAAACGCATAATTTCCAACGCACGCGACTTTCTGTGCATATACAACTGATTTCTTACGCAGAGATTTTTCTTGTTGCCAATACCTATTTTTGTGTAGTGCATTTCACACAAAAGTGAAAGAAAATAAGTTCTCATATGCACTGCAAAACATTAACACTGTGTTAAAAATTGCGTTAAAAATTGATTTAAAAAAAACCGCATTGCGCCTATGAAATAGAATAAATGAATAAATGGCGGATTTTCAGTATTAAAGTCGCACAAATCCAAAATTTCAGCAAATTTTTTTGTTTAAATATTAGGTTTTCACTATTTTTTGGGTTATATATGCTTACTTTTATTAAAAATATAATTATAAAAACTTTTAACTAAATTAGCAATTTTTTTAAAAATAAAAGCTCAAAGACAATTTTTACTGGAATTTCTATTTAAATACCTAGCACTTTTACTGGTATTCATAAAATTTTGGACCGGGTTTATACCGACTGGGTCCGTAACTTTTGGCAAGAAAACTCTGGACCGGTTGGTACACCTTTTAGACTGTGTCCAGTATTTAATATCGTTAATTTTCGACACGTATATTGATTTTTTAAGCAAATTTTATTCAAAAACTTTTAAATTTAAATTAAATACAAACAGTTTATACTAATTTTTTTGTTTATGAAATTCAAGTTTGGTGTCTTTCGGGCTCTATAAATATATTCAACTCACTAAAAAAAGTGGACTGACTCCGCAGGGTTTTCCTGAAAATCAAGAGGACTCAGTCAGAATAGACTCTACTCAAAATTTGTGAATACCAGTGTAGTTTCAGCAATAAATTTAAAAATGCTAAAATAAAAACAAGAAATTAACTTGCATTTTTTTTATTTAAAAAAATGTTTTAACATCACTAAATTTTAAAACAGTTTCAATAACACCTAAAAATAAAAGTAAGAAAATAATATAATCCCAACAAATGTCCAGTTGTACAATAAATTTTCATAGAAAAACTCACACATGAGCGAATTTAATAGCAATTATTACAGATTTCTGCTAATTTTTTGTACGCGGCGATTTTGTAAACGTGTTAGAAAAACGAGTTTGGTGTACAAAACATCGCTATGCGAGAAAATTTATATTCAGTGCACAGAAAGTAACTTGCACCGAAAAGTAAGATGTGCGAAATCAAAAAACTGCCGGGTCAAGCCGGGGCGGGGGCCGAGGTCCCGGTCGATCCCTACACATATCACTCTGAAACGCACGACTGCTGCATCATTCAGAACCAAACATTTATTAGAAAGAAAAAAACAGCTTACTATACAAATAGTACTTTTGCATGTAATAACCATTTACATGGTTCATACTTATCATTCAAATATTACCTTTTTTACAATCATTTAGTTTTGGGTGTATTTTTTTTATTGTTATTAGTTTTGGTCATTAATAATGTAGCAGTGGTGCAATTTGTAGACTGTTGTATAATATTCGATAAAACTTCCAAAACCCTGAAAGGATGAAATAAGGTAAAGCTACCTGACTGATATAGGCTTCTGATGTCATGCTATTCTCGAAAAAAACACCACCATTTTCAACATTGAGTATACCTAACACCGTTATCCGGTTTATTCTCTGAAGTCAGAAAGTTTAAATTTGAAGAAGAAAGAAGAAAGACACTTTAGGATGCAAAGGTTACAATTTGGTAACCTACTTACAATACAACATTGGTATAAAGTAGTTTTAAAACAACATAAACACACAATGCATATACAAGACAGAAGTTACAATTAAAATAGGAATGATACAGTATTATATATTAAAAGATGGTTATCACAAATCAAATCAAAGTTGTTTAAATTATATAATTTTTGATTTTAGATCTGAAAATAGATAAAGTATTAGAAAAAAACTACATCGGACGGTAAAGAATTCCAAAGCTTTACAATACGATTTGTAAAAAAATACTTAGATATATCCAATCTACATTTAGAGGTTTTTAATTTTAATCCGTTTGAGCGAGTTTTTTCAAAATTATTTAAACTTAATAAAGTATTGAGGGAAACGTCAACTAAATTATTGCATAATTTATAGCAAAGCATGGCGTCATTACGTTTTTTACAAGTCTCAAGTTAATCTAAATTCAGTTCATTTAATCTGGTTTCGTAATTTACATAGGGAAATAAACATCTTTGATACAACCGCCTTGTAAAAGTATGTTGAACTTTTCCAAGACGTTCAATATTCAAAACAGAATGAGGGTTCCAAACATAAGTTTCGAATTCTAAAAGAGGTCTTATAAAAGAGTTATAAGCTAGACGCAGAGTCGACATGTCAGTAGTACAAAAAGAATAGCTATTCTATTTTGAGCTTTAGCTGCAATAGAAGCTCAATGTTCAAAAAACTTGAGATTTGAATCAATAAGTATTCCCAGATCACGAACACAATCTGCAGTTTTTATAACATTATTATTAAGCATGTAATTAAATTTTGGATTATTGTGTCCCAAATGCAAAACATTACATTTATTTATATTTATATTCAGCTGCCATCTTTTAGCCCACTGGCAAAAATTCTTTAGGTTATTTTGAAAGTCAGTATTGGTAGTGTGTTGGTCAATTGTGCTATAAAATTTAGCGTCGTCAGCAAAAAGCTTGACAGACGTTTTAGAATCTAGGCAGTTTGGCAGATCATTGATATAAATAATAGAAGTGGGCCAAGGACACTGCCATGGGGCACACCACTAAAAACCAATACAAAGTC
This sequence comes from Microlaimidae sp. YZB2_3, assembly GCA_030248175.1. NCBI lineage: Eukaryota > Metazoa > Nematoda > Chromadorea > Desmodorida > Microlaimidae > Microlaimidae sp. YZB2_3. The sequence continues at coordinate 10,835 of JASAMX010002268.1, read as the reverse complement.
AGATGATTCAAAATGTTTTGAAGCATCAGGAGAGTTTTCATTTATTATAACTTTTTGTCTGCGGTTTGTTAAAAAGCTAGTTATCCAAGCTAAGAGCTCTTAATTTAGGTGTGGAGGCGTTAGATCCTATAGCGCGTTCAAAAAAGACGTCTGGCGAAAGAAGATGCGTTAGATCCTAAACACTCTCGCGCAATGCTGAATGTCGCGCTGGCGTTTATTTATTACACAAACTTTCGTTTGCAGTTTTCGAAAAATAAATAAATAAATAAACTTAAATTTCATAAAAAAATACTTTAATTAATATTTAAAAAGTTTTTAGTTCTAATAAGTCTATTACGCGTTAATTTATTTTTGAAAAAAAAAACTTATCCCAATAACCTTAAATTAAATTAAAAAAACACTTTACTTATTGTTTATTTTACTTTTTTGTTTAAATTTCTTCTTTGGGTTATCTAAAAACTTAACATAATTTTGACCAATTACAAAATGTTGAAATTAAATTTTAAATTTAACGATTTATGTTACTAAAATTCCGTGATAAATACAAACAATTCAATATTAAACGTAGAATAATTATTAAAATACTATTTAAAAATATGTTTTGTATAAATATCATAATAATTTGCCATTTTATCATAAATACAAGTAATAATATTCATATGTATATCTATTAATATAAGAGATCAATAAATTTACCACAAAAACTATCATTGCAATAGGACTTACAATACGGACTTATGTTAGGATTTTAAAAAAAATCAACTTTAAAGGCTATGTTTCCGTGATTAAAAAATATCTTATCATTCTTCTTTTATTATTACCTATATTCAGCCGTTAAACTTGACTACAAAATAAATGCTAACAACACAGTTATATTTACATAAAAAACAAGAATTTGATTTAGTTGAAGAAGTAAAAAATATTGATTTTTACGGAGAAACCTACAATAAAAACGTAATAAATTAGAACAAAAAATGTTGGTTTTTTTTATTTTATAAAAATCTTTTAAAATAGGTTTAAATCTTTTTGCTTTTAATTTTAAACTAAATGTAAATTTCAAACTTTAACTTTACAGTTATACAGGAAGTATTGTGGAAGATTTGGTTTCCCGGTCATCCTGAACTGTGTCATTAGGATAATCCATTAATCCGCAGGTTTTGCTTTTGTATTTTGCATGGAAATTTTTCTGGGGATTAAAACACAGTGCGCCAGACAGATTATGACCATATAATTGGCGCCACTGTAAAATTATCCGCTCCGCGTTGTATTCAAGAACATAAGATTTTATGAGTTAATAAATATTTGATTCACGATGCTTTGAAATGAAAACACTAACACACAGCAATAAAATAGACACTTTTAAACTGTAAGTTTGACAGAATAATCAACATTAGTAAAATAATCCAGTATAGCACTTATTCTAAATTAACGAAAAATTATTTTCATATTATTTAATATCTAAAATAAGACATCTTTTAAAATAATACAAGAACTCACAACTTATTACCTTTTTTAAGTTTCAGGTTTTACGTTTTTTTAAGTTTGTAATATGGGCCTTTTTTGTTTAATCTTGTTTTGATTTTCTGGTTACATGTATTAAAACGACATTTTATACCGTTTTATTATTAATTCTTGCGTATGCCATCGCTTTTATCATTAATTTGTTTTTATATTTAAATAAAATGTTTTAAATTTATTTAAGTCAGTGTATAACTTGTTACAATTTCGTATATAAAATGGTTTAAATAAATAGTATATAACAAAGTACGTCACATTTTTAGTTCAATCTAAAAGTTAGTGGTTTTTAAAATAATTAAAATTAGTGTTTTTAAATAAATTAAAAATGTATAATAATTCGTAAATGTATTCATGTTTATCTCTGTTAATTTTTTTTCTTTCGAAAACTGCAAAAGAAAGTTTGCGTAATAAAAAAACGCCAGCGCGACATTCAGCATCCCGCGAGAGTCTTTAGGATCTAACGCAACTTCTTTCGCCAGACGCCCCTTTTGAACGCGCTTTAGGATCTAACGCAACCAAGTCGTAATTTATACCATAAGCTTTCAATTTAGTGAGCAATTTAGGATGGCTAACGGAATCAAACGCTTTTGAAAAATCAATATACATAGCATCTAGATATCTTTTTATTTTCTACAGGTTTTACCCAATCTGAAAGAGTGGATAGAAGTTGCAAGCCGACAGATTTTTGTTTTAGAAAGCCAAATTAGTCAGGATAAATTATTTTTTTTTCTTTTTAAATAGATAAGTAGTTCGTTCACAATGATACTCTCCATCGATTTACATGAAACAGAAGTTAAAGATATTGGACGGTAATTTTCACGCAAACAGTTAGGACCTTTTTAATAAATAGGCAATACAAAAGCATCTTTCCAAATATCTGGCACGGTTCCTGAAAGCATTGATAACTCAAAAATTTTGGCTAGAGGACCAGCAATTATAGAGGCAATATTTTGTAAATAAATAGCAGGTAGTTGGTCGGGACTGTGGGATGACTTTTTTGGAAGTTTTTTAAGCTTTTTTTCGGCTACTTTGACTGAGAGATAGAAAAAATTCCTTCATTATCTTTGACTCTTTTAGGAAAATCAGGTGTAATACCGTCATCTTGTGTAAAAACGCTGGCAAAGTAATCGTTAAAAATTTTGCATTTTTCAAAATTATTTGTGCACAAAGAACCATCGTCTTTTTTGATAGCACCAATATCTGAAGTTTTTGAACCTAGTTTCTTGTTTGCAAAACGAAAAAATTTACTAAAATCGCCGCTGTTTATAGTTTTTTGTTCAATTTCATTATGAAAAGTTTTTAAAGCGGCAAGATACTCTTTGTCACATTTGTGCCAACAATTTTTAAATTTTGGATTTTTTTAAATTTACGGTGCAAATTTCGTTTTTTGCGTTTTAAAGCAGCAATAAAACGAGGATATGTAATTTTTTAAGTTTTTAAACGCTTTATTGGTACATATTTATTAATTAATTTTTGATTAATACACAAAAATTTTTCGTATAATTCATTTATATTTCCCGATTGGGATACAACATCTCCCCATTTTACGCTCTTAAGCTCATTACAAATTGCGTTATAATCAGCTGATTTAAAATCTCGAAACTCGCGCGTGAAACATTGTTTTTTGTTTAATTTAAATGAAAGAGTAAAATCTACACGAACATGATCACAGCTAGAAGTCAAAGATTCATTCGTAGTAATATCAGATATTAAATTATGTTGATTCGTAAAAACCAGGTCCAACAAACTATCACTATTATGTGTGCTAAAATTTACAAATTTGGACATTGAGTATACCTAACACCGTTATCCAGTTTATTCTGTGAAGTCAGAAAGATTAATTTGTATGACAAACTGCTTATTGTAGTTAAAGTGAAGCATTACTGTTGCAGAAAATTAATAATTTTATAAGAATGGTAAATTATTAGATAGAATTTGATTCACTGAATAACATGGATAACGTTTTCATAACATAAACACAAATAATATTTTTTTGACAAAAAGTACACTGATAGTTTTAATATTTCACTATTTTATTTTTTAATATTATAAAAATTGAAATCTAAGACCAGATACCTTTTATTGCAACTTAACGTTATATATTTGGAAACTTTTTTGCGTATTGAAGTTAGCAAGTGAACAACTTCTCATGCTTAGCTCAAAAGCAAACAACACATGGTTATGTCTCAAACTTTTGTCGCGTTATAAGTTTATTTAAAGGATAAAAACCAATTCAAAAATTGTTGTGAGATAATTTCACCCTTTTTTAAAAAAAAGATAGAAGTTAAAAAAATAAAATATTTGACAATAACTTTAGTTAGCGTGTGGTTTTTTGGGTTTATTTGTAAAATAGTTTGGCGCGCGAACCTAAAAGTTTTACATGGAATTCATCGCTCAACTGTTTTTTTGCTCGAAAAACTGTTTAGAGCTGATTGTATCTTTTACTTAGTAAAATGAACACAGACGCTTTCAACACAATAAATATTTATAACGAAGTTTTGTTAGATAAATACGTTTTTAGAACAAAAATAAAAATTGCATTTAATGGCTTATTGAATTGATTAGAATTTGCATTAATTGGTTTAAATTTGTTAAATATTATTTAATTGTTAGTTAATTATTATAATTTGATGTCAGAAAAACTGATTAAAGCGTAATGCCATAGATGAGTCGCACGTAAAGAATAATTTGCATAAGAAGCCTAATTGACACACAAATAACGTTCCTTATGATGTTTAGTTCAGTAAAGGCTGGTTCATACTTATGTAAAAATGTCCTTTGGACAAAGTCCAAAGGACAAAACCAGTGTATAAACGTATGTAAAAACGTCCTTTGGACTTTGTCCAAAGGACGTTTTTACATAAGTATAAACCAGCCTTTATAGTACGTTCAGCAGTTTTTGGCGGTTTTCCATCAAAAAATGAGGTGCTTTGACACCCACAGTTACGAACGCACTTTCTCACCAAACTATATAAAAATTATTTCATACATGGGATTCAACCATTATGTGAATTATTAAATTGCTTACCATAACGTTCAACATGCCTTATACTTAACTCAAAATCTATTAAGTAGTGTTGTTATAACTGCTTAAGTAGTTAACTATTTAACTAATATGAATTTGGTTATCTACTTAGCTACCTACTTGCATTTTTTAAAATAGTTAACTATTTTTTTAACTACCTAGTTGCAAAAAATAAGCTACCTACTTGCATTTTTTAAAATAGTTAACTATTTTTTTAACTACCTAGTTGCAAAAAATAAAGTAGTTAATAAAAGTAATCTATATATAAATAGACGTAATGTCTGTGTGTGTGGGTCTGTGTGTGTGTGTGTGTGTGTGTGTGTGTGTGTGTGTGTGTGTGTGTGTGTGTGTGTGTGTGTGTGTGTGTGTGTGTGTGTGTGTGTGTGTGTGTGTGTGTGTGTGTGTGTGTGTGTGTGTGTGTGTGTGTGTGTGTGTGTGTGTTTGTGTGTGTGTGTGTGTGTGTGTGTGTGTGTGTGTGTGTGTGTGTGTGTGTGTGTGTGTGTGTGTGTGTGTGTGTGTGTGTGTGTGTGTGTGTGTGTGTGTGTGTGTGTGTGTGTGTGTGTGTGTGTGTGTGTGTGTGTGTGTGTGTGTGTGTGTTTGTGTGTGTGTGTGTGTGTGTGTGTGTTTCTGTGTATTCCCTAACTCCTCCCTAACAACCCAACGGATTAAGGTGAATGAGGTATCGTTAAAAAGCTTATACCCCAGGGAATGTCGTAATAGGGTTGAAATTTTAAAACAACTTACATGGACATCTTTATACTGGACAACGCGTTTTCACCAAAGGGGGGACCCTATGGATTTTGGAACTTAAAAAATTTTTTAACTCAGAATTGGCTCAAACTTATTTGAAAGAGTAATTAGGCAATGTAAAGCCAGAATATCATGATTTTTGGAAAAATGAACATGGACATTTTTATAAAGGGAATTAACTTGCTCACCAACCACAAAAGGGATTAGGCTAAATGAGATATCATTGCAAAACTTACGGTCCGGAGAATGTCATAAAGAGGTTGAAATTTAGAAAAAAATTTGCATGGACATCTTTAGCCTGGACAAAACATTTTCTCAAAAAGGGGAAACCTATGGATTTTGGAAAGTGAAAATTTTTTGTCTTTGAATCGGTTCGAACTTATTGATAAGAATAATTATCCAATGTAAAACCAAAATGTCATGTTTTTGGTAAGATTAACATGGACATCTTAATACTGGACAAAGTTTTTTCAATAAAATAAGGGACTACCTTCCTTAACAACTAACAAAAGGATTGGGCTAAATGAGATATCATTGCAAAGCTTACAAACATGGGAATGTCATAAAGGGGTTGAAATTAAAAAAAATTGCATGGACATCTTTTGGTTGGACAACACTTTTTCACAAAAACAGGGCCCTATGGACTTTGAAAGTTGAAAAAATTTTTATCTTCAAATTGGCTCAAACTTAAGAGTAATTCGCCAATGTGAAACCAGAATATCATGTTTTTGGAAAAATGAAAATGGACATCTTTATACTGGACAACGTTTTTTTTACTAAAAGGAAGAATGACCTTTCTCCTTAACCCCAAAAAGGATTGGGCTAAGTAAGATATCATTGCAAAGCTTGAATTTCAAGAAATGTCATAAAAGGGTTGAATTTTTCAAAAAATAAATAACAAGGACATCTTTATGCTGGACAACGCATTGTCACCAAAAGGGAGAACCCTTCTCCTCAACCACAAAAACGGATTGGGCTAAATGAGGTATCACTGCAAAGCTTACAGTCTGGAGAATGTCATAAATGGGTTAAAATTTTAAGAAAATAACATGGACATCTTTATATTGGAAAACATATTTTTACCAAAGATGGAAGAACCTTCCTCCCCAACCACAGAAAAAATGAGGATAAATAAGATATTATGGGAAATCTTATTGTTCAGGGAGCATCATAAGGTGATTGAAATTAGTAAAAAATTAACACGGACATCTTTATGCTGGACAACATATTTTCAACAAAAGAAGGAAAGACCCTTCTTCCCAACTAAAATTAGAGTGGGTAACTGAGGTATCATTGTAAAGCTTGCAGTCACCGGAATGGCATAAAAGGGTTGAATTTTGAAAAAAAAAGTAAATGAATATAAAAAATGCGGGAAAAATTATTTGTCAGCCGTATGGCTGACACGGCCTACTTGTTAATAAAGTACTTAATGAAGTACTTAACTAGCAGTTAGGAAGCAGTCAGAGAAACTGCAAAATAGCAAGTTCTTACGAAAATAGACATAAACAGTTTTTACCAGTTGGTTTATTTAAGGCTGGTTCATACTTATGACAAAACGTCCTTTTAACAAAGTCCAAAGGACAAAAGTCCTTTGGACTTTGTCCAAAGGACAAATACAGCGTAAAAACGTCCTTTGGACTTTGTCCAAAGGACAAATTTTAAATAGCATTCATACTTCGTTAAAAGGAAAAATCCAAAAAACGTCTTGGCTTTTCCAAAAGACGTTTTACCTTTTCTAAAATTGTCCTTTGGAATTTGTCCAAAAGATGTTTTGTCATAAGTATGAACCAGCCTTTATACGCTGTATTTGTCCTTTGGACTTTGTCCAAAAGACGTTTTTACATAAGTATAAGCCAGCCTTTAGAATCAACATTTTGTCTTTGTCTAAATAATTTAAGAGTTTGATTCCTAATATTTCTTGAAACCTATCTTTTAAACTATTTTTTCATCTCCATTCCAAAGATTTGTTGCTTATGTTACAAAATTGTAAGCATAAATTAAGTGGAAGTTCAATGCTACTTTTAAAAAATTGTTCCATATAGCTGACTCAACCAAATTCAAATCATATGACACGGAAAAATTGATAGCAAAAATTCAATTCAATAGTGGGTTCTTATACACAAAACACGTTTTTAGTTATGAATTTTACAGAGACTGAAATCTGTATCAATAAATTGTGGTCCCGTTATATTTTTCGGTAAGAATATGAGATCTGAATAATTATGAGATAAATTAAGTGCTACATATTCATGCTTTTTAAAGTATTACTTGGCAACGAAAGCAATAAAAATTATTTTAATTTTGAAAAACATGAAGCTTAGGTGTCGTTTCATTGTGGGTGCAGTTTAAATATATAACTAAACTCAAAAGTCGTCAAATTCATACAATACAAAAAGTCATACAAATTAAGTGATTTAATACACAATTGTTAAAATAAAATAATCTTTAATATTAGGCCGTTTTTGCTCAAAATTTTAGATTTTTTCAATGCAAAAAGTCGATTAAATACTGCAAATCACAAGTTCAGCTGATTCGATTTGCCTATATATCAGCATTTTGCTTTTTTACTAATAATAATTTTTTTGATGGTTTTTTTATTTTAAATTGTTTGAAATTCATGCAATAAACAACTAAATTTTGATATTTCTGTAAACATAACAGCAATTAATTTATAGTATTTTAGGGAATTTTTTAGCTTCAGTAATGTTCGGACTATTTAGCGATTCTTTAAAGCCAGAAATTGTTTGTTTATGAAGAAACATTATTAAGCTTGGTAATAAACTGCGCTATTTAAATATTATCAAATATTTAGTACGGTTTACAACATGTTAGGATATTTCAAGATAAACAATACTGTATATTGTTTGATATGACATTTTCTAATGCCATTTTGGGTTTAATAAACTTACTTACTAATTTAATGACTGTGAAACATTCCCGGACAGGACAGGTCAGGCCAAGCCAGGGCTACTTATATTTCACGATTCTAGGACACGAGGGTACCGGACACGAGGGTACTGGACACGAGGGTACTGGACACGAGGGTACTGGACACGAAGGTACTGAGCTAAGAAAAAATACGCTTGTCACAATTATGTAAATTTTCAAAACTGAATGAGCTGAACTAAATTTTAATTTTTTGTTTGAATGCGTATAGACAATTAAACGTTACATAAGTCGGTTCGTTTTTAATTATAAATAACATTTTAGCTTGCTTAAATATAATGCAATTTAATAACAAAAGACATTGCAAACTGTTTAAATTCATCGTACTAATTAAACGAAATTTTTAAAGGTCATTTTACACACAACTTATACTATGGCTTTTTAATAAAAACATTACTAAAGGTAAACCCAACGTGGCTGCAACAGTTGTTCTTTGAATTAAAAAATGCCCCCGATTAAGTTACCACTCAAATCACGCGAATCTGACGTCATTTTATCAAACAAATACTCGGTATTAAATCGACTCTCATTAGCTGATAAAGTGACGTCAGATTCTCGTGATTTGAATGTTTAATTAATAGGGGACATTTTTTAATCCAACGAACAACTGTTGCGGCCACGTTGGGTTTACCTTTAATATTATTGAAGCTTACTTTAAAGCTCTGAAGGTTTGAAACCCTGCCTTTGCAAAAAACTAAAGAATTAATATTAAACAATCTTGAGTGGAAAGAGAACGCTAAGAAATCTATTAATTACTGTTTTTTTCTAAAACAAATACTTGTATGAAAATACGAAGCGTATTGTGCAGTTTTTTTTGCTGTCATTTTTTTATTTAGACTGTTTTCATCGACTCTTTATTAAAATAATTAGTTTTTTAATAAAATCTTTGGAAAAATAACTTCTGCAAAAGATGATTTCAGTAGTAGAAATGTAAAAAAATATCTTCTTGCATTTTTTAGTCCACTCTAGCTTAAGGAATCATTTGAACACAAGTTAATCATTTAAAACAAGACAAACAAAATGTGCTTTTAAAACCCAAAAACATACAAACAATTGTTAGATTTTTCATGTATGATATTTTTGCATTTAGATGTAAGTATAGAGTCGTGGGTAACTAAAGTATTCCAACGACAGATCTTTGGGAGTCTGCAAAATCCCACCATTGAACAGTAAACTTTATTTTTCTAAGCCTAAGCAAAACCCAAAAAATAAGCTAAACTTTATCATAATATATGAATAATAGTGTGCTTTAAAAAAATACTGAAGAATTTACTTTTAAAAAAGGCAAGCAATTGTTTTTTAGAAAATATTTTACTAAAATGTTTTTGCAAGGTTTTTAATAGCAGTTATTTGCAATTATTTTTTCCGTAGGCATTATTAAGAATTCATTTTTTTCCATACACCACGAAAAATAACCACAAAAATGTTTTGAAAGCACAATAAAAGCCTAACAGCAACCTTAATGTTTATTATTTTTCGAGTCGTCTCATAGCTTCCCAGCATTTTAGAATTATTTTTTTAAAAAAATGCACGAAAGTGTAGACAAATAACACAAAAATGTCAAACATGAAATTATTATTTTTGTTTTATGTCTTATCAACAATTTTTTTATAGTCCTATTCTTTATAAGTCAGTCAAACTAACTAAAAGATTTTTAACTAAAACAAACTATTGTTATGCAATAATTTTATCCCGCTTTATGCGGGAAGGTTATGTTTTTTGCTTGTCAGTTTTTTTACCCTCGTGTCCAGTACCCTCGTGTCCCCCCTTGCATAATGAATCGATTTTGCTGCGAGGTTGTGGTAAACGCAATTTTTTTAAGCCCAGTACCTTCGTGTCCAGTACCTTCGTGTCCAGTACCCTCGTGTCCAGTACCCTCGTGTCCCGTTCCCATATTTTACAGTTAATGTTGTTTCTTAATCTTGAGTTTTACTCAAAACACCAGAAAACAATAAATTTATGTTTTATAAACTTATTGTCTTACGCTAAATAAACAATAATTGTAACTATATAACCATATTACTCTTTAATGATAAAATAATTTTTATATAAAAAAATGTATTCAATACATTTAATACCCTCTGCGAGATTCCTTAGACCTTAGGTATGCTTGTGTAAACCAACTAAAGTTGTTGCTTGTCCTTGTGGCAACGCAACTTGCGTGATATGTTATTACATGATTTACACCACACTCTTCAATCACCAAAAATTAAAGTCAATCAGTGTATTCTTTTGTTATAATTTATTTTTATTACATACGATTTCATCGGTCATGCATTTTTCATGTGACCACCACAATCAAGGATTAGCGGTTTTTGAACAGTAAAACAACATGACTTTTTTGTTTGATTTTTTGTCTAAAGCAGGAGCATACATTAAGCAAGTATACACTACAGTAAATAGCATAGACATAATAATATGCAAAACTGCACAACGGAATTTTTAAATTAACATTTAGACTACCAGCAGCCTTGATTTTACTTTTTGTTTCCATAACCAACCATAAATTTGGTTGTTTTTTATAAAATAGTTTTGGTAAACTGATAAAAATAAAAAATAGATTAATACAAAAATCTGTTTTTAAAATTTATTTTGT
>JASAMX010002266.1:0-34942 GCA_030248175.1 Microlaimidae sp. YZB2_3 | reverse complement strand
AGATTTAAGGTTTAAGCCACGTTTCACAGTTCGATTTAAGGTTTATGATTTAAGGTTTAAGATTTATGGTTTAAGGTTTACCGATGGAACAAAGTCCCAAGTTTGGTTTAAGGTTTAAGAAAAAAACCAAAAGTGTTCACTTCAAATGTTAACTATACGAAAAATTTAAAAGTTAGATTGCACGAAAATCAATTGTTGACAGTTTTATTTATCAATTTTAGAAAAATGTAGAATTATAAAATATTTAATGAATAAAATATAATAAGATTGTTAAAAAAACTTTGAAAATTAATATTTGGTTGAAATCATTTGTCGGAAATATTGACGATTGACGATTAACAGACATTGATAAATGTCTGTTCAAATCGGTGCAAAAAATAAAAGAACGTTTTTTAAATAAAAGTGATATATACTTTTTGGCTTTATATATTGAAAACTCACAAATATTAGTTTTTGTCTGTATAAAAAATGCTAAAAAAATACAAGTATTGTTGATTTTAAAAAAAAGTTCCTATTTTTTATGTGAGAGAATGAAACCACGACAACCGAAATATGTAGCATAAAATCCGCAGTGAAATTTTTTAAATTTCGAAAGTTAATTTAATTTTTAGCGTGTTTAGTACTGGTACCTCTAAATTTTAGGGGAGGAGTTGTCCGGATTCTCCGCAAACTTTGAGGTAGGTCAGGGGAGGTGAGCTTCAGCAGGTTTGGGATTTTGCGGGGTATAATCCCCCAAACTCTCTCTGCTCATCTATGGTTATACCCATAGGGGAGAGAGGGGGGGGGGCGGGGTGGGGTACACCTCCCTAACCTCGAAATTTTGCCCCCCCCTCCCTGGACGAAAATATTTCCGAATATTTTACCCCTGACCCCCTTCTAGAATTTCAAAATCTGAACCGCCCCTCCTCCGAAAAAATCTTAGGTACTTTTTTATTCTAAATTTTTTTCCAAAAACGTGATTTTTTTAACAAAATATCATGTTTTTACACCTTTTTTATACTAAAATATTGCTTTTTATTTAATAAAATGTAATATTATCCTATAAAAAGAACAAATTATTATGGCTTAAACCTATTTTGCTTTAGACACCCGACCCCACTTGACCCCATCTAGACTTTAAAACTTCGTACCCCGGGTCAACCTCCCTAAAAAACTAGGGGGTACAAATTTTGGATATAAATTTTCGATCATTTTGGGCTCAGGGTTATGAAACTATCTGGCCTCAAAAACCAAAATAAGGAGTGGCAGTTTACTACTAAATTATGTACGATTGAAAATAAACTTTTCGGTATAAAATAATAAGAACGGAAAAAAATTCTTTATTTGTAGGCACTTGAATTAAGATCTTAACCTTTAGAACTCTCTCAATCGAAACCAAGTGCTGATAAATTTTGAATTTTATTTTGATTTTCTTATTAATTTAAAAAAACACGTTAATATACCATTATTTTTGACAACGATATCTTTTAATGTCTATATCTGTGACAATAAATGTTTTTAACCATTAAACGCTTAAATTTATCATTAGAAAATCCAATTCGGAAAGCATTATTGAGAAAAAATGTGTTTGCAAAAGTATAAACCTTAAATCTGAAACGAAAAGTGTGAATCGATAGCTTTAAACCTTAAACTTTAAATCGTAAATCCTAAACCTAAAACCTTAAATTCTAAATCTTAAACCTGAAGTGTGAATTGGGCTTAAGCGTTTAAGAAACAAAGCTGGAAAACATCCAGGAAATTTAAAGAGTTTATCTGGTAACTTTTTAATTGATTTTATCATGTCTTTCAAGTTAAAGTAAATATATTTTAGATTTATATTTTCGGTTGGTTTTAAATTGGGTAATTATTTCCCATTTTCAATAGTAAAAACTGAAATAAATTTTTGCGCTACTAACTAGGCATTTTTTGTCAGTAATGAAGCAATGAAGGAAAATTTTCCGTATGTTTTAGTTTTTTTGCAAATTTAAAAAAAAATTTAATGTTAAAAATTTAGATCTTAATTTTTTGGTTACTAATATGAGTACTCATTATTTTTTGTATTTCTCATTGTGAGATCTATACTCTGCTTTGTTTTTTCTTATGTAGTTAAGCAAACGCCCAACATTTTTTTTACCCTGCATCTATTTCATTTCTGTAGAATAGTAGCGATGTTTGTTCAGTTTATTTTTATTTTCTTTGAGCAGAACATGATTTAATATACTTCTAAAACAGATTTAGAACAATCCCAATAAATTTCATTAAGAAAAGTATAGGCATTGCTGATTAATAACAAACAAAAACATTAAAAAGATTTTGAATTCTTCTTTCTTAAAATCAGATACCCAAACTACTCCTTTATCTCGATATTTTAAATCTTAAACCAATTTACATTCCAAGAAAACTTAACAGATTCGTGATCAAACGTTCGAAAACCGCGGACTCAAAAATTTGAAGTTGTTTGTAAAAATCATTTATTTTATTAGGTTCTTTTACAAGTTGAACTAAGCCTATTTCTACAAAAATCTAAAAAATATTCAATTTCATTTTGATTGTTTGATTTATTTTTTAGGAAAACCCAATTAATACCTGGCAGACTTAAGTCATCTGCCAGGGTCAAAGTTTCTAGAAAGTTTGTTTTAATGTTTCTCGTGGGAATTTCAATTACGAGAAACATTAAAACAAATTTTCTTTTGGATTTGTGTGTGGTTTTCAGTAGATGCAAATTATTTCGATTTTTGATTTATGAAATTTATGAAATTTTTAATCTAGTATTACAATTACTAGCAATACGTTATGTGGTGTACTTCGTTCAGTTACGTATTGCTCAATATATCAATATAGCTTTTCACGTAACTATTTTGTGTTAAAAAAAATCATATTAGGGTAACTGACTTAAATTCGGCCAGGCCTTAATTTCGGCCACCGGCTGTTATTTTTGCTATGCGCACAGTTATAAAATGGTATATGAAGAATCACGACAGTTAATTCAATGTACACAAAGGTCTCGAAAAGAATTGAAAATAATTTGTATAAGACCGGAAAAAATGAAGACAAAAAAAAATTACACAACCGTTTGGTTTTTTTAGAAAGAGTGTTTTATTTTTATGTTATTTTCGTGTATTATGATTGTGTTTTTTTTTTGTCAACGAACGTCATATATAAATTATTTTTTAATTGTTTTAAGACCTTTGTGTACATTGAATTAACCGTCGTGATTCTCTAAAGATGACACAACCACCTAACCAGCCATGCCCAGTTTTATTTTATAATTTTACGCTGACGAAAATTGCAGTCGGTGGCCGAACTTGAGGACTGGCCGAATTTAAGTCAGTTACCCTAATATGATACATAAAAATAATATAAGAAAATAAATCATATTATTAATATAGTGTTTTATCAAATAAATAAAAATTTGAATAAAATAATTATTATTTTATAAAAATAAATTTTAAAAAATATATTGTCTACCAAGAAAATTAAAATATAAACTTCTTGTATTTAAACCCATTATTTTTTAAAACTAATCATATCGTAATATGCGGTTTAAAGAACGACATGGTAATCAATCAAAATAGCGTATTTACTGAAAATCAATTACACAGCTGAGTTTTTTTTTGTTTTTCTTAGTTGGAAACTTCAAACACACAAAACGACAAATACCATAGGTGTTATATAAATCAAAACGCCTTCATTATAACACCAATATTAGCACCAATTTTTCACTGATATAATATGCAAAGCGAATAAAACCAATAACTGTACTATACAATTGTAAAAAAATATAAAATATACAGCATTATAAGAAAACATATTCAATAGCAGTTGCAGTAAAACCAAACATTATTGTCTGGTATCATAAAAATATTGTTGTTGTTGTTGCTAGTAAAAAATTGCACGAGCAGAATTTTAAATGACCTTTTATTAGGATTTTTGCTTAATTTTATACTTATTTTCAATTTTGATCAAAGTATAAATCAATTTTTTACGCAAGAAAACTTCTTTTAATTTTTTTTTTGAAGTCCACAGCTTTAGCAATTATATGCCAAAAAAAGCTTCCTGCTTACCATTGATAAATACAAAAAAACCCAATATTTACATAGTGTTATTTTATATTTGGCATTTTTAAAAAGGGAGTGTACGATCTAAAGTAATGTACCAACATCATAGTTGCGTCGTTACAACGGCAAAACGAGCCACAATTCGTATAAAATATATGAGACTGTGACTCATTTTTGATTTCAAACAGCAGGCTATTAACTACAGAATGAGTCACAGTCACGTGTATTTTATAATGACAGTGGCTCATTTTGCCGTACTCATTTTTAACAAAAAAAGGCTATGAATTTCATGCCTAGTGACACCTTTGCTTAGTCTGATAATATCTTAGTATAGGGTAACTGACTTAATTTCGGCCACGCCTTAATTTCGGCCACCAATTTAGGGTGTTAGAAAATTGGTTTATTTTTAAAACACAAAAGAACTAGCACAAAAGTAACACTGGATTAATGTTGAATAAAGTGTTTTTGCAAAAGTTTTGTTTTTTTGTTATTCTACATTATCAACATTTTTATACAAAAAGTGAATTTTTTGTGATTTTCCTAATTTTTGCTTTGTGTTTAAACTACATCAAATTTAGAACGAAGCAATATATAACCTTAAAATATCTTCTATTTAAAGCTCAAAGTTGTTAATTTTCATGTTTTGATATTTTTTTCAAAATCATTTTGCAATGCGTTTAACTAACTGCGCATTTTAAGATTCCGTTAATTTCGGCCACCTGAAAATTTAGGTGAAAGAACCTGCCGTTTTTTGCTGTTTTTAAATATCATTGTACTACCGTATTTATAAAGAATTTTTTTTCTCGTTTGACTTTGTTTTGACGTTTTTTAAGCCAAAAATAAAAATTGAACAAAAATACAAATTATTAAAACTTGTTTTTTTAAGGTTTTGACATAATTATTTAAAATCTTGCTAATAACTATTAAAGTTCGCAAACGGGAAAAATTAAGTTATATGTACCAAGAACAATACCTAAGGGTAAATTTGCAACTTTTAGAAATTTTTATTGTTCGTTTAAGCAATAGTTATGGCCAGTTTTTTGTAGGTGGCCGAAATAAATGGCACGCGCTTTAACTTCGGCCACTTTAAAAAAAAGTTTAAACCTTCGCTGATTTTTAAGTGTGACAGAAATATTCAAATTTTGCACTGGAATAACAAATATAGCTATTGTTTGATTTTTAGGCCAAATTTTGGCTTGATTGAAAAAGCCAGAAAAAACTTATTCAAAAAAGTAAAAAAAGGTGGCCGAAATTAAGTCAGTTACCCTACTTCATTAAATCTTTTTACATTAACAATAAGCACTTATTATAGGCAAATTAGGCAAATCTATAGCTGACCTCGATAATTGCTGTATTGAATCGACTATTTAACAACAAAACTGTTCAAAATTTTACGCACTTTAATAATAAAGATCAAAACCCATATTTTATCAATATACTCAATTTGAAACCCAAATGCAAATTTTTAAAGAGCCAAAGGTATTAAAATACAAAACTCATTATCAAAATACCGTACACATTATTTATCAAAATACTCAATTTGAAACCCAAATGTAAATTCTAAAAGAGCAAAAGTTGGTTAATTTTTGTATATTTTGTAAAAACGTGGAATTAAAAAAAATTCTGCGCTCTGATTTGTTTAAAAAAAACGTCATAACCACACAATTTTAATTGCCCCCCCTCATGTCTGCGCACTAATTTTTGGCGTCAGCCAGATATATAATTCAACCACAGAATTATTTTAATAGAGCTCATAGCCAAACGAGATATATGATTTATAAGCAATAAAACAAAAAAATGAACAAATAAATAATAATATTTTTATTGAATAATATTTTTGTCAATAATGACTGCAAATGGTACATATAAAATGGAAGTAACAAGAATATAAAATTGAAGTCGTTCTTGAAAAATTAAATTTTGACTATGAACATTTTTATATGAACACAAGCTAAAGAACTGCATCATCAAAAAAAACAAAAACAACAACGAAAAACCTAGAAGTGCAATCATGCGTTTGGTAAAAGCAAAGTTTAAAAGTGTTAAAACAGTTTTTTACAGTACTTACTACATATTTTTAGTAGTCATTAATTAGTGTTACTCTGGGGCAACTTTGAAACCTTAGGTTTCTATTTTAAATTCCCTATTTTCTCCAAAAAATGAAAATATAAAAATATTCAAATCACAGTAATAAAATCATATCACACTGACGTCAGCGTATTTTAATCCATTTTTCATATTATACAAATAGAAGATTTTCTGGCATTATACTGGTCATATTATTAAAAATATATAATAAAAGAAAAATGAGACTCTTAGAACAAACTGCTTGAAAACAAAGGTCCCATTTATATAGGACCAGGTCCCATTTAAATAGGATCGAATTTAAATTGGACCTGGTCCTATTTAAATGGGATCCCAATTAAATGGAACCTGATCCTCCTTAAATAAGACTTATTTAAATGGGATCTCATTTAAATGAGATCTCATTTAAATAGGTTCTATTTAAATAAGATCCCATTTAAATGGGACTACAAGTCGAAAGATCTCATTTAAATGAAACCTTTGTTTTCAAGCAGTTTGTTTTAAGTGTCACGTTTTTCCCTTATTATTATTTTTGATATTACAGTGTTAATGTTTTGTAAATATTTTTATAAGTTTTTAGGTATAATTATGTTTAAAAACTTTACCGTTGAATAATGTATTTTTAATAACGTAGAATGTACATCGCCAAATGTGCGGATCTATCAACATTGACGACAGTATATACAAAAACAAATTTAAACACATGATGTATGAAGAAACTCGTTGCATAATAGTATGGACGGTTAATAGCATGAAAATTAGAATATTTTAAAGTATTTTTTAAGGATTTAAACCTTAAAAAATATTGTTTAATAGAGTCAAGAATTGCATGAAGTATTCACTAATACATAATATTGTCCTGTTTTTACTTTCAAAAATGATATGTATTACAAAACAGAAATTATTCAATGATATTTTTAACTGATAATATCAAAAATATATGATAATAAAAGAAAAATATGTAACTTGATAATATTTCTCAGGCACATTGACTGCGCAAATTACGACGCACCCTAACTGGAGTTACATGAACCTCATTAGAGCGCACCCTATATAGGAGTATGGCCCTTATTAGAGCCATATAGTCCTAATAAGTAGGCGCCCTAGTTAGAGCAGTCAATGTGTCTGAGCAATATATAAGGTCATACTTTTTTCTTTATTATCATGTCATATATTTTTAATATTATTACCAATAAATTTTATTGTCAGTTCATTATTATTAATTTTAGTAAAGAATAAACTTTTGAACTTCCATTTTAAATTCGTGGCAAACCAGCCAAAATTTCTTCGGGCCATGGTAACTCAGTAAGTTTCAGCTTAAAAATGCCTAAAATTAATTTAATTTGTATTATTATGTTATATTTATTTTTTTTGTATTTTGATATTATTTTTAAAAAATTGATTTTTTTATTTATATTGTTTATGACTGTGACAGCTTTTGCTTGTACAATAATATCTTTTTTATCTTTAAAATTTCTGCATTGGAAAAATTAAAATATGCATGATAAAAAATTTCAAAACCAACGCCAGTATTATATTCAATTAAAACTAGAAAGCTGCAAATTATAAAATAAGCCACAAAAATGAAAAATATAGCAAATTATTATCTAAAACTATTATATGTTCAGTTTAATTGGTAAATCTCGTTTTACTCGTGTCTAAACTTTATGCTAGTGTGGGTACCATGCCCTGCTTGACTATAATATCGTTGTTACTCTGACACAATGAGTCAATAGCGTTATAAAATAATCGTAACTGTGACTCTTTTTTTAGTTTTTTAAGGGAACTATAGTAAACGGAATGAGTCAGAGTCACGTTGATTTTATAATGATTGTGACACTTTGTACGTGACCCAACTGTTGAAACTAATAAAAAACTATTCGGCGGTGGGTATGTAAAAAGTTCAATAGGTCTCTCAACAAACCAAAAACAATAAATTAATATATGAAAGACTGAAAAAAATTGTCTAAATGATTCAATGTAATAATTTTGAGTTAAACATACATTATACGAAATTATATAAAAATTTCAAGAGAACTATGCATACATGGTTTTTTTTATAATAGCTGAGAAGAACGCTGCGAATTGATTTCAGCCTTTTAAGAAAATATAATTGTATACGAGAGTGTCTTAACCTTTCAAAATTACTTTTTGTCTATATTATAAATCTTAGTAAGTAATGTGATGGTGTTGCAATAACTATTATTGGTATAACAAAAAATTTCTGAGAGCAAAACGATCAACTTTTGATGTTTCTTTCAAAAAGATGATCACTACGTGCGGAATTTTTCGGATCAATACTCTAATTGTTTTTCGCTGTTTTCAGTTTGTCCCGACACGACCCGCCGCATCTTCAACTGTTTTTTTCTAAACAAGTCATGAGATTTAGGGTCCATGGAGCCTAGGGAACTTGGAGCTGGAACTTGGAGCCAAAAACAGGGAACTTGGAGCCGTAAGTGGGGAACTTGGAGCCGTAAGTAGGGAACTTGGAGCCAAAAATAAAAATCGCTAAAACGTGTACCTAAGCCTAAGCGAAACCTAAATTTAAGCATAAACCAGTTTTTTCTGAAAGGCTCCAAGTTCCCATTGCTCGTGGCTCCAAGTTCCCAAAAATTTTCGATGGCTCCAAGTTCCCTGCTTGTGGCTCTAAAGACCCCGTACCAGTCATGAGTATCAAAAATTTAGCGGCGACCCGGCCGGCTTACAATTCTTTGGTGTATTGTGTGTATTTCATAGGGGTAAGCCCTTAAGAAGAACACAATATCTGGATCATAAAGTTAAAGAGGCTACAAAAGGCAGCATACGCAGATTTTAATTTTAAATAATATATTATTGTTTTATTTTTTAATTCAATTGATTTTAATTAAACTACCTTTCTCCCCCCAGTCTCTGCCCCAAGAATTGACGATGATCCAGTGGTGAAGTTCGGGGTCTATGGCAGGATCTGTGTTCCAGCCTATCAGTTTTACACAGTGTCCATAGACTATTTGGGTGTCGTTTACTGGGTAATAGACTCCTGAAACAACAACAAATTAGTCTGCGCGAGCGGCGCATAGTAAACAGCAACTGAAACAGATTTTGTTTGGTTTAGCAACTGATACACTAAAATCTGAAACAGTTTATGTGTTTTATGTGTATTTAAAAGCGCATGAACTTTTTTAGTGCTAAAACAATACTTAAACAATTTCTGTGTCCGCTAAATCACAACTAAAACAAACCGTAATTGTTTTACAATATACTTCTAAACAGCAAAACAAGCAGTTTTTAGGAAGGCCGAGCCGCATAATTGGTTTCAATATACTACAACCCTAATAAAATACCCTGAACTTGTTTAGTGTGTTAATTAATAGGTAATACATTCTTTAACAAAGCAAAAATCAGTAAATAAAAGCATAGACTTTTTTGTAAATTCTAAATACTCTATAAGTTATATCATAACGGTTATATTGTTTAATACTGCAAAATTTCAAGTTCACTACAATTCTTGGACTGCCTTTAAATTTTGGCTTTAGGCAACTTGAGAATCAAGAATTAGCTTCAGTTAGGGTGTGAAAACTGTGCCAAGGATTTATCGGATCTGTCTGTTTTGCCCGGTTTAAAATTTTCTGGACTTTAAAATTTATTTAAATTAAGTAATTGAATTATAATGTGTTAAAATTACATCTACAAATAAATAATTTTAAAGCAAAATTACCCGATTTATAGTGGGGAAGATCATCGTGCATAAGAAAGCAGAGGAAAACAGGACCGAAGTGAAATATCTCCTTTTTAACCTTTTCTATTGCGTTCAATTGTGAGTGATTCTTTCGGTAACTGTAAATTTACACTTCAATGACTGATTTGGGAATTCACAATGAAGTTTTTTTTAATTGCTAGAACTTAATTTCATACATTAAAAAAATACATATCAATTTCTTCGCACTTTTTTTAAAAAAATTACTTATCATTAATTAGCAAATATAATCAAACATTTTCTTAATTATATGATGATACAATGTTAATATTAATTATTATAACTAGATATAAATGTTTCATAAACAGTCATTAAAAAATTCATTTGAGTTAATCTAACTATCGTAAACCATAATTACTATTGGCACGATGCAACAATATGTTTTTTAAGGTTTAGTCAATCCACTATTTCATAATTTTAAAAGCTGGCATAGTCGTTTTTTGTTTGTTTTTTCCAAACGGGACACTCTCTTCAATTACCTGCTTTAAAATAATAAACAGTTACAATTTATTAAAATTATTAATAGAAAAGTAAAGAGGGGGTTATTATTTATAATAAGTTAAAAAATTTTATAGTCAGGTATAGATTTTGAAGATTTAATGTTTATTAAACATACTTGATATATGAGATAACTTTATAGAACATATCAGTAAGTATTAAAAAAATTTACACATGCATCAAAATGTATGACGCTGTAAAACTTCACAAACACAGTGAACAAAAAAAAATATAAAAAAAAATAAAAAAAAAATTGATATAAAAAAATTTATTTTATTTTTGAAAAAAATAATAAACAAATCAATTCAAATTTTTGTGCGCGCCATATAGTAAGTTTTTTCAGATCGACCAATATTCTAAAAGCTAAAATGATTGTTTTTTATAACTCAAGATGAGTACCTACAGTTATTGCCAATAAAATATACAACGATTGTTAAAAAGAAAACCAGAATCTAAACGATTTTGAGCTAATGTAAGCACCGATATTAATGCTAAAGCCGCGATTTAAAAAGTTTAGCCATAGACATAGCCTTAGCCATTTTTTTAAGTTAGTAGTTTTTGCTATAAATAAGTACAAAAATAATGCGCCTTGATTTGCACCTTTAAAATATTTTATTAACAAAAAAAATATGGTAAATGATTGTAATCTTAACAACTACATTGTAATCTTGACAAAACATCAAATTGACTATCCTTTGGATTGATCACTGGAATCCCGTTATAAATTTCTAAAGTGCGCAATCATTTTCTATAACTATCTTGATTTTTTTTATCAAAATTTTTTTGCAACAATTTGTGAATGGCTTTATACGTTTTTTCTTGTAGTATATAAAGTTTTTGTAAATAAAACTTTTATAATTTCTAGCCTTTTAATTTTTAATTACAAAAAGCTCAAAATTTTCAGTTACCGAAAGTTGCTCCTCTGGTAAATTGAAATAAACCCAGTATATTTTGTCGGCTAAAATATGTAGCAATACTAAACTTTATTTATGTTATTTAATTTTACAAATACTATTAGTGTGTAATTTTTTGATCAAAATATAAATTATATTTAGAAATTATAATTTTTTTTTATTTCTAAAGCTGCGAATTACAGCAGAAAAGTTATAATTCATAAGAATGATTTTTTATTCTTATGAATTATATTATATTACTTATGAATTTTTTTTATTTCATACAAACAATAATATTGCATAAAATTGCCTTACAACATAATTTTAGAATTATACTAAAAAATCGCGTGTTGGATGTGCGCCGCTAAATCCCCGGCAAACTGCAGCCAAATAGCTGCCAAACCGCCGCCATTTAAAAACTAAGGTTTTAACTCAGTTATATGTAATTAAATAATGTTAATCTCACATTTACATCTTTAAACAATTTTTTATAGTACAAAAAACTGTTAATCTCTTTTATTCTACAAAAAAATTGAAAACAAAACCTAGTCGTTTTTCTTCACTGAGATCTCCTTTTTAAAAAATAGCTGAGCAGACTATAGCCTATTGCGCCGTGGGGCATTTTTCTCCAGCAGCATAGCTATCAATATAAAAGCAGTCACCAATTTTCAGTGGGCGCCGCGCAAAATTTTCAGCACGCAATATAGGCTAACTCGATTTTACTCGACTTTTTTAAGGTTAAGCCTATGCGTTCCTAAGCCTAAGCGAAGCCTTAAAAACAACCTAAACTTTAACAAATAGCTGCGCGTGGAAAGTTTGGGTTGTTTTTAGGCGTTGCTCAGACTTAGTAACGCGTAAACTTAACCTTTAAAAGTCGAGTAAAAAAGTCGTGTAAAACCGAGTTTATATTTATAACACATTTTTTTTTAATTTTAAAGTTAGAAAAATAAACTATGAATTAGTTAAAACCGTCTTATTATAAAACTTTTTTACTTTAACGCCTTAGTTTCCTAAATGGCGGCAGTTTGGCGGCAGATTTGGCGGCGCACATCCAACACACAAAAAATCAAAGCGGCTCTTATTCTTAAAATTGAATAATCGCCAGTCATATTTGATAACCGTCGCCGAACGCTGCACCACTGATGCAGCAGGCTTTATCAACAATACTTCTGGAGTACAGCTCACAAGTACTGTTCTAGACCTTCTGCTACAAACCTCACTAAAGTATTGTTGCACTACTATTGACCTATTTCAGCTCTACTGAACCAGGCCTTTCTACTGTCCTAGAACAGGATTACTGCTCTAGAACTTCACTAACAATACTGCTGAAGGGATCAGGCCTCAATAATCGTACTGCTGCAGCACTGTTAAAGGAATACACGATAGTCAAAACTCTCCCACTTAAACGAAAATTGTTCAGTGTTAATATTCTTTACAAAGTTATAACGTTATAGAATCACTTTTAGCCAACTAGTGCTTCTGAAAAAAGGAGATATTTCATCATTTGGAGATTAAATTTTTCCCAAACACTAAGTGGCTAAAAATGATGCTATTAGCTCCTCCCACAACGATTCCCACAGAGCAAAACATATATGATATGTTTTGCTGATCACTAACTATATATCATATATTATATATATATGACGTGATCACTAATATTGTATGACATTTTGAGGGTCCTTAAAATTCTGACGTGTACAATTGCAGAATTCCTAATGCAGCAGGCAACATGCAATTAATGGCACTGCATGATACCTTTCCAGCATTTCTGTGGCAAGCCCTTTGCTGCAAGTGTCACTAGCAGTATTGTTGCATGACTTCTGCAATAGTACTGCTTTGGACTCATCTAGTTGCTGGCTTCAAGCGCCGCAAGTATCAATACACTAATAGTATTACAGCAGGTTTTCTAAAACGCTCTAGGAATAGCTGTAATAAAAAAGTTAATATACCATAATGCTTGTCCAGCGCATAAGGCACTTTGTAGCGGTCGTTTAAGCAAATGCCAGTGCACCTCGGAGTTTGAGAGTCTGAGTAGTGTTTGCATGGTGCTCCGCAGTCATTGTTGTGCTCGTATGGAAGGCAACCCTCATTGGACTTGAACGGTCCACCGGTCACGATTCCATTTTTTTGCCAATATATGAACGCCTTCAGTCCGTGGTCGATTCCACCGCATCTGCATAAAACAGTTTTAAATAGTTGCAGCAAGGGGTGTCAAGGGCACGCTTTTAATTTTTGCTGCAATAAATGATGGTTATAACAATT
This sequence comes from Microlaimidae sp. YZB2_3, assembly GCA_030248175.1. Classification (NCBI taxonomy): domain Eukaryota; kingdom Metazoa; phylum Nematoda; class Chromadorea; order Desmodorida; family Microlaimidae; species Microlaimidae sp. YZB2_3. The sequence goes on along the minus strand of JASAMX010002266.1, from coordinate 21,434 downwards.
GAATTAAGACATTATTAAGTTTGCCGCATTAAATTCTACCGCTTTTGAAGAGTTGCAGCAATGGTTGTTTTATAACAATGTTTTTATTTTACTTGTGAGATTCCTACAATATAATATCACGCTGCAGAGCTCCTACAATTTTAAATAGGGGGATTTCCGCTTTTTAAATAAGAAATTTCAAGCTTATAATATGTTTTAAGTGACTTTATCCGCATTTTAGACCTTTTTTATTCTTTTTAATAATTGTTTTAATAAATAAATAAAGTAATCTCCAGAGTTCTAGAGCTTTATGAAGTGGAACTTTGCTTTGGAGCTCAGAACTGCACGAAATATTGCTAGTTCTTTACCCTCCGCAATCCTCACAACAAGCCACCAAATCTTCAGCCGAAAGATCCACCTGTTTTGTCATGTTAGAAGCGATGCAAATACGATCCGACATTACAGAAACTGCCGCTACAGCCTAAAACAGTTTTTCAATTAAAAAAACTAAAATGTAAATGAATTTAGTTTTTTTATTTAGTTGGTTTTATTAGTTTATTTCCTATTTAGATTTATAAAATAAATTAATCTCTTCTGACTAGTTTTTTTCGCGTCTAACACGCGGAACCAACTTATCAGACGTTTCGCGTCTCAGTGTAAAAAGTAATAAAATATAAGTGTGAAAATTTTCAATTTGTACGACTTATGCACACAGTAAAAGGCGGCTGTATTTTTCTAGAGAAATCTCGTGTTTTGCGTAGTGATTAGGTCGTCACAGCAAAATTTACCTTTGTGGATATAAAATGAGTTATTAATTGAGCAGTGCTGACACCAAGCTTGTTTGCATTTGAGATTTGTGTTTTTTTATTCTAAATATTTAAAAAGGGTTACTCATAATGATTTTTTTATAAACACGCGAAAATTTTACCACAGAAAAATAAAAACTAGGGAATAGATTGGATTAGTTTGAATGATTTTGGAAACTTAGAGCAGAGAAAACTAACATCTGTACGAAAATGATGTGGAACAAAAAAAATTCAGGTGAGCATATCTCGCTAAGGGTAATTTCGATCTATACAAAACTTTATTAGTGTATGCCAATCATGGGTGGTATAGACTAATATAGTGTTGTATACGTCGACCTCACCGTCCCTCAGATCTGATTTTTTTTACTCAAAAACTTCTGTAAATCCTTTTCTTATTTCCGGTGTCGCGAGATATCTTTTCCCCCCTTCTTTTTTCCCCCCGGAAGATCTATCCCGGTAAAAAACCGGGATAGTTTTTCCCCCCGGAAAAACCATCCCGCTAAATCACCGGTTAATTCTTTCCCCCCTCCGTAAATTCTTTCCCCCCGGAAAGACTATCCCGGTTAAAAACCGGGATATTTTTCCCCCCCTCTTTTTTATATTGCTGTTCGTTTGTTATGAATTTTAGCTTGGTTTTAAAGTTTTGCTTAGGGAAACTAAGGTTTAAAATGGTTAAGGTAGTTCATGGGTTTTATTTCAATAATTTTATGAATTTATGAAAGTATTATGATAACAAAATAATCATTTTAATTTAATGAGGTGTTTCCGAAGAATGCGCAGAATTAATATTATAAACTTTATGCAAATTTTTGAAGGGGGAAAGAATATACCGGTAAAAACTTTCCCCCTGATTATAACGCTAAAATAGAAAATTACAAACAAAATTAAAATCGTGAGTAAACATGTTTTAATGGAGTTTATTACACAAAAATTGGTATTTGAGCTAATAAAGGTACAGCTATTCAAATTATTTTTAAAAATTCTAAATTTATATGATTTTAAAATTAAAAAGCATGGGGGAAAATCTATCCCGGTATATTCTTTCCCCCGGGAAAAGGATTTACCGAGGGGGGAAAGAATATCCCGGGATAGTTTTTCCGGGGGAAAAATTTTTAGGGGGGAAAGAATATCCCTTGACACCGGCTCCAAGTTTCCTCCGCTCCAAAACGTCGGATTCACTGTCCATTCATCTCCCAGTGCTACCAATCTCAATTCTTACCCAAAAATTTTCACAATTCTCCTCCCTGTTTTTAATTTTAATTTGGCTGGGTTCACATTTGTAAGTCTTACCTACAAATTTCCCAAGTCCTTCCGTGTTGCTTCCAAACTTAAAATAACGAAAATCTTTCTTTAGACCCTGTTTTTTCTGGGAGGTTTCTTGATTTAGTCTTCTGCAAAGTTTGGGGCAGTGGGGCCATTTTCCCCAGAATTAAATTGAACCGACAGCTGGACCGAGAAGTGTCCCCTTGTTTACAACTCAAAATAAGTTCTATCCTTGTTATTAGCTCAGGTTTAGTGCCCATGTTAAGTGCACTAGCTTCAACTGCCTCAAATCCCAATTTTTACCCAAAAGTTTCTGCAAGTTTTCCCTAATTTTTAGCTTCAAGCTCCCCTGGGTTAACTTGGCTTAAAGTGCACTAGTGCCAGTATGTAGAAATGTGGCTAAAGCTTAAGTCCACTTTTTGAAGGGTTATTTTTCTAAAGTGACTGAAGCTAAAATCGTTAAATTTTATCTGTTCTACGTACCCTATATTTTTGGCATGAAGCTATTTTTACTATAAATTGTACCAAAATTTGTAAATACAACTTGAAATACTGAGTCTAAGTTCTAGTCCCTTCCCTGCATGCGGGCCCATGCTCCAAATTCTTTTAATGTCCGTTTTTACCCAGCAGCTTCCGCAGGCTCCTTGGTTCAGACTTCTCCCAATATTGGAGCAGTGGGGCCATTTTTCCCGAGAATCGAATCGCTCCGGCATCTGGTCGGACAGCTGGGCTAGAAGGCTCTGGTGCTCAGCGCTCTGATTCAGCGCCAATCTGACATCGTCCTTGTTTGGTATTTTATAGAGGGCTCGACCACCCGGGTTCCTGGTATAAAATAAAAATTTCCTTCGAGGTAGTTCCCCATGCTCTCCTCGGGTGGCGTCCGGATTCAGTCTAGCCTAATGGAAACAAGAATATAGTAAATAGTCTAGCCTACTCTTGTTTGGTTGTGGATGATTTTTTTTGCTGTTTGAGTCTGCTGAGTCTTGGTTCGTAGCTTAGTTTTAATTAACTTCCATTAAATTAACTTTGGACACTACTTTTAAAAAATTACTAGAATAAGAAATTACTACTGGGACCGGTTCCAGAGATCGTCCAAGTGGATAGGTGCCGCCTAAGTCTTAGGTGCCCACCTAAATTGCTTAGGCGCCCACCCAGCTAGGTGGGCACCTAAGCAATTTAGGTGGGCACCTAACTTTTGTTTCCACAAATCGCATTTAGGTGCGTACCTAGCTGGGTGAGCACCTAAGCCGCTTAGGTGCCCACCTAACTCATTTAGGTGCCCACCTAAATCCGTGCGCACAGATTTGCTGCTTTTTAACTCGTACGTACGGTTCCAAATATTTTTCTTTTTTGAAGAACGTATATATATATATCTCTTTATTTCATAAAAAATCGTAAAAATTTAGGGAATCTTCCCCTTAAAAAAACATATGCTTATAATTGAGGAAAGTGCTTGGGTGGTATTGTCTTTTTTTCACGATGTATGTCCATAATATTTTGAAAAGATGGGTTTTATTGTGCCAAATCGACGCTAATGGCGCCTAGGATTTCACTTTGACACTATGAATTTTTGGCTGGAAACGTATTTTTTGCCAGCTTTTTATCAACCAAAAAAAATTGTTTCATAGTTTAAAAAAAAACAATTTTTAAAATTTTTCTCGCGCCTCGCTTTGCTCAGCGCGTGATTGTTTCGAGCTTGTTTATGATATTAAACATCATATTATTATAGTTTATTTATTTTTCATTGATCATTAAGAGGAGCTTGTTACTAATATGGGAAGTGAGGACTGTCAATGCTCCCAGACATTCGTAAAAATTCGCCATATTCAAAGAAACCATTAAAGGTGCGGTGCGGAGTCAAACTTTTTTTCTTAGATTTTGATAATTTTTGTGAAAACCTTACCCCTGCCCCCAATAGCTCACAAAATTTTTTCAATAAAATATCTGCAGTGGTTCAGGAGTTATGACACCCCGAAAATGGCATTTTTTGACAATTCTGTACGTGACAAATTACTCAATGGGTATTACGATTTACGTTACAAATTATGCACTCAAAGAAAGCGGCTATTTTCTACTCTAATTTGATACCTTGATCTTTAAGATTGGTGCAGTATTTGTCAAAATATTGCGTTTTCCGTACAAAAAACCCGTGATTTTTTCGTTAAAAACACAAAACGACGGCAATAATTTTGTGAAAAGTGCCCAACCTTTCTTTACTTCACTTCGTGTTTTTAGCAAAAAAGTCGAGTGTTTTTTGTACAAGAAACGCAATATCTCAACAAATACTGCACGAATCTTAAAGATCATGGTATCAAATTAAAATAAAAGTAGACGCTTTGTTTGAGTGCATAATTTGTAACGAAAACCGTTATACCCATTGAGCAATTTTTCACGTACAGAATTGTCGAAAAACGCAATTTTTGGGGGGTAATTACTCCTGAACCACTGGTGACAGCTATCTTGCCGGAAAAACGCGTGGGAACTTGTGTACTATAAAAAAATCAATAAAAATATTATAATTTAACATAAACGCAAACATTACATAAAAAACATTCTTTTGGGTGAATGAAATTTTAGGAACGAACCCACATTTAAAACAGAAGTTTCCTAGTAAGGAAGGTTTTTTTTCTTTTCAAAGGTTGTGTACCCAAGCCAAAAACCGAAAAACTAGTGCTTAGAAAAGTACATCAAAAAATTGCACCCAAGTGACAAAGTTTTCCGAAGGTGTTGAAAGACCAAATAAAAACAGACGAAAGTTCCGGAAACCAAATGCTTTTGTTATGAAAGGTAAATTTAGGTTTTGACTCATTTCAAACATACTTGCACAGAAAGATGAATATATATTTAAACGTATTATTTTTGTGTATCAAATTGAATGAAAATGTTTGTTTTTTGTGTATTAAATTGATTGAAAATGTTTGTTAACTGCGCAGTTTACAGCCATTGTGCACACAGTGGTGGCAATGCTATTGCACTGTGAACTTACCGGTACGTGCAAATTTCAGTAAAAAACAAACTCATTAAAACATCTATAGGCACCTTGCACTGAAACGCAGTTTATACATGAAGTATGCAATATACATAAGTGTCACCATAATGGATAATTACCGTACTCCTACTTATCTTTTCGTAGTATGCAGAGCAACCGATAGAAAGCGCGCGAAATTACCGTATCTCCTACTTATCTTTTCGTAGTATGCAGATCAACCGATAGAAAGCGCGCGAAATTTCGATCGGTTGATCTGCATACTACAAAAGATAAGTAGGAGTACGGTCATTATCCATTATGGTGACGCTTATGTATATTGCATACTTCATGTATAAACCGAGTTCCAGTGCAAGGTGTCTATTGCAAAAAAAAGTAAAGTAACAGCCATTATTTGTATTTCAGTTTATAAACTTGCATTAAACTTTTTTAGCAAAATCATTGCTAAAAAAGTCACAAAGTTTGACAAAATTAACTTTTGTAATTGAAAACGGCTTTAAAAATTTTTTCTATTAAAGTTTTAAGTAATTTTTTTTCTTTCACGAGTCACTCTGATATTATTTTTATCATTGTTAATATCGAAAAATGGAAGCATAAACGACATTCTGGAATAATAATGCGTAAAAACAGTGCGAAATACGGACTTAGGTGCGCACCTAACTGACTTGGGACAGCCCCGAGAATGACCTAAAAATGCTCACCTAAATCCCAGAGTTAGGTGACCATTTGGGTGCCCACTTAACTTTAGGTCGCTCTGTGGAACAGTCCCAAGTTAGGTGCTCACCTAAATTTGAGTTTAGGTGCGCAGTTAAAAGTTAGGTCGATCTCTGGAACCGGCCCCTGGTCTTAAGCACAAGAAGCGATTATCCTTTAATTTTTCTTTTCTGGCCTTGATGAATGTATGTTGATAAAGCGAAATTTTAGCCTCTGTGTTTATAATATTTGTGTTTTTTGTGGTGTGCCCTAAAGATTGGGTTTTGCATTGTTTAAGTCTATTTCCTTGAGTGTGTAAAGTTATAGGCCCCATACCATGCTGACCCCATTGTACTATTGGTTGAACAATTGATTTGTGCCAGTAGTAGTCTAGCTTAAAGCTGGTCAAGGGCCGGAAGCTAAGGTACCTTGCATAAAAGAAAAAGTTATTATTAGGATGTTTTCTCTCGTGCTGTCTTCTGATAGCGTCGAGATTTATCCTCGCCTGAAGGAAATTAGAATCAATCTATAGTCTAGCCTAATAGTCTAGCCTATTTTTACAGTCTATTGTAGTCTAGTCCTAAAGGAGGGCCCTTATTAGGGCGTGTAAGCGCCCTTATAAGGGCGCGCCCTAATAAGAATGCGCTCTTATTAGGGCGCTCCCTTAATAGCACACAATGCTCCTAATAAGGGCTCCTAATCCCTAATTAGCACAATTATCCCTAATTAGCACACTTATCCCTAATCACTGCTCCTAATCCCTAATTAGCACACTTATCGATTTTCAAAAAAAAAGATTATTTACAAGTCTGTTTTATGTTTCATCGTAGCTGCAATGGCTCAGTGGTAGTCATGCGGCCTACCACTAAGTAAGTGACGGGTTCGAAACCTGCTGACCGTAGACTTTTTTTATTTTTTTTCTTTTCAAAAAATTGTCAATCTTATTTTTTGTTTTATTATTTTTCTTTTATTTTAACATAAATAGCCCACCAAAAAAATAGTCGTTTATTTTTGTTATTGTTTTTTGGAATTGATACTTGTATTTGGTAAACCATAACAATTGAGTAATTTAGCGTTTCAATTTTATTTTTTGTTTCAACCGAAAAGGTATGAAAAGTTTTTTCTGCTGAAAATTATAATATGAACCTAAATAAATAGGACCCTCGTAGTAAAATCCATTTTCTTAAAAAAACAACTGTTCCGTGCTCCCTTGTAATTTTTCTTTAAAATTAAGACTATTCGCATTTTAGTTAATACACAAGTAAATCTTATCATTAAAAAGCAAGTATAAGGTAAGTATTATCATTCATTTTCACAAAACTAACAGTAAACGAAGTAGTTTTAATTTTTTTTATTATTTAGCTTATATTTCAAATGAATTAACATTTAAAATTTTTAGGTTAGTTTTCTATTGTTATGGTGTACCAAATGCGATAAGTATAATTTCCAAAACACAATAACAAAATAAACGATTATTTTTTGGTGGGCTACTCATGTTAAATTAAAAGAAAAATAATAAAACAAAAATTAAGATTGACAATTTTTTAAAAAGAAAAATAAAAAAAATCTACCGTCCGCAGGTTTCAATCCCGTCACTTGCTCAGTGGTAGGCCAAATCACTACCACTGAGCCACTGCAGCTACGAAAGCAGTTGCATAAAACAAACTTATAAACAATTTTTTTTTGAAAATCGATAAGTGTGCTAATTAGGGCTCGCCCTTATTAGGGCCATGGGGTGCTAATAAGGGCGCGCTCTTATTAGGACGCGCCCTAATAAGAGCAGTCAATGTGTCTGAGAAATATATGAAGTCACATATTTTTCCTTTATTATTATGTTATATATTTTTGATGTAAACATAACCTTAAATTATAAAATTTTAAATTTCATGTGCATTTTGACCGAATGCTTGTTTAAAACGAACGCATTTATTCAAAACTATCACTGCAAAATTTCGCCTTTTCTAAATATTCGTTATTATTTTTTTTTAAATTCCCAAATCTTAAGAATAATAAATTAAAAAGGTTTTATATCGTCATCAAAGCAAAATGAGCCACAGTCACTATAAACCGAATTTAAAAATGTCTCATTCTGTAATTAACAGGGTCCTGTTTTCAAATTAAACCGCGTCATAGTCACATATATTTTATACAAATTTTGGCTCTTTTTGCAGTATAGTAATGAAATTACAGTCCACGTGGTGTTCAGGGCGTTTATTCTCCCCACTAATTTCTGATGATAAAGTTTTTCCTCGCTGGCTGAATTTCGTCTGCTCAGCTCCAACGGAATGAGAATTATCAGAATTAGCGTCAATAATACAACCAAACCGACCGGTACAATTTTTTTAGTGCACTCCTTCAGCAGTTGTTTCCTTTTTTCGGCTTTGGTTTCTTCGTCGAAAACAATATTCATCAAATACGTATTCGAAAACGAGAAATAAAGCCCGAATAAACTTTATAAGTTGATAGTGAACCATTGTTTACTACCAATGTATGGACTAGTGTTGTAAAAAGTTACTTTTACTTTTACTTAAAGTAATAAAAGTATTGGATTTTGAATTACTTTTACTTTTACTTTTACTCGACTTTTGAAATTTCAATTACTTTTACTTTTACTCTTACTCGACTTTTGAAATTTCAAATACTTTTACTTTTACTCTTACTCGGATTTTCCACGGCAAATACTTAAATTAATTTAAGTAAAATTTAAGTAATTTTAATGGGTAGATTCCGTATGATCTTGTTGTAAAGTGAATGGCTGAAGATAATTTTTTAAGCCGCTAATACGCTAAAACCATTTATTTTGACTAAAAATGTTATTAAAATGACAATTTACACATAAAATAAGCAAAAATCTTTAGAACGCAGCTATGGAGCTCAATAACCAGTGTTTTTTCTTCGTTTCAAAATTACTTTTATTATACTTTTACTCTTACTTTTACTTAAAAAAATTGGTCTTACTTTTACTTTTACTTTACTTAAATACAATTTTGACAATTACTTTGACTTTTACTTTACTTAAATTAAAAAATCACAAATTACTTTTACTCTTACCTTACTTAAATTAAAATTTTTCGAATTACTTTTACTTTTACTTAAAATAATCCAAATTCAATACTTTTTACAACACTAGTATGGACCTATCTAGCATTACAATAATTGAGTGGGCGGTTCCACCACGAAACAAAATTTCTCTCAAATTAAATGCATTTTGTTGTATTACTTTTGTAATTAGAAATACTACAAAAAATAAAACATCTATACGAGAAATTTTGACGTGCTTCTTTGTATTAAATTAAAGCATTATAAAATGTTTTTTTCTTGTTAGCCGAAATAAATTTGCATATGGAAAACCCTTTTAATGCTTAAAATAGCTCTAAAGAATAGTCAGAAGTCGACAAAAGTATTCGAAATTGTTTTAATATTGTTGTTTAATCTCCGGTTTCCGAAAAAATTTGGTAAAAATCATTTGTTTCATAACGAAGTCTGATTTCGCGGCGGGACCGCGGACCCAAAATTTTGTAATGCTAGATAGGTCCACAGTTTTATAGCGCCCTTAGCCGTTTAAATAGGGATGTTTCTTCTCTCCGGAGATCCGGCCATTTAAGTGGTGGGAACTCCGGAGCTCTGGGGATTGTTCCAGAGGTTCGAAAAAACAGATCTCGGAGCTGAAAAAGCATTACTAATTTTTAAGCCCCCGTTTCTTTAAACTTGAACAGTCAACGTTTGTTTTGTGAAAATGGTCGGCCAATTAATTTTTAGACATTAAAATGATAAGTGTTTGATGAATGTACAATTTTCAGAAAAGTCCACTTTTTTCGCTCTGTCCCGCTCGGCTACATAAGGATCTGCCATTCGCAGCTCGGATTTAAAAAAACGGTCAGAAATCAACAGTTCACTTTATCGATTTTCATTCCAGGTTATATTGATTTTCATTATACCTAAGAAATTTCCAACAGAAATTTATTATTGTTGAAAGGTTTTATTGTTAAATAGTCGATTCAATACTGAAATTATCGAGGTCAGCTGGATTTAATTTGCCTATAAACACAAAATTTCAATAAAAAAACTATTGATAGTAGTAGACATTTTCTTAGTTATTAACTGCCAAAATAAACTATAGACAAACTAAATTTAGCTGACCTCGTAAACAAGTATGGGGATATAAGGGGACCTATTAAAATTTCACAGTGAGCGTGTTATTTTATAGCCAATAAAAACTAAAAAGCACACTTTTTATAATTTTTCATTTATCAAAGTGCTATCAAACGGTAGTTTTTTGGAATTCATTTTTTATGTGTCTTATAACAAAATAACTTATAAAAATAAAATTATTTTGTTCTAAATTTTTTTGATGGGTAAAATAAAATTATTTGAGGATAAAAAATAATTTCCGAGAAGAAAATATTATAATAAAAAATCGATGATCTAATAAGTTTTCAATTTATGTTTACAGTCACAAAAAGAATTCATCATAAAATCCAAAAAACCATCAACACAAAAAAATTGTCTCCAATCGGACTTCATGAAAAAGTTTGCTTAACCCTCAAATACTTTCGCACTATTTTTAAACGGGTAAGGTTTTTGCAACCGTAAATAAAGTTGAAGCCTTGAAAAATTTTTAGAAACTTTCAGCGATAAATAAAAAATTAGTGTATTTTTTGATTTATACGTTTCTTAGATTTGAAATATAGGTTTTTTCATATTTTTGCTTCTGCTTCTAGTTCCTAACTTTTGGCTCCAAGTCCCTAAATTTTGGCTCCAAGCTCCTAGCTTTTGGCTCCAAGTTTTTAAATTTTGGCTCCAAGTTCCAAGTCAAAGTTTGCTATATATTAGATTTAGGGTCGATGGAGCCTTGGGAATTTGGAGCTGGAACTTGGAGATAAATATAGGGAACTTGGAGCCGTACGTAAGTAACTTGGAGCCGAAAGTAAAAATCGCTAAAACGTTTACCTAAGCCTAAGCGAAACCTAAATCTAACCCCATACGAATTTTTTCTTAAAGGCTCCAAGTTCCCATTGCTCGTGGCTCCAAGTTCCCAAAAATTTTTCATTGCTCCAAGTTCCCTGCTTGTGGCTCTAAAGACCCCGTACCATACATTATTTTTAGCTGCGCTATAAAATAAATCTTTTTTTTTAAATAAAATCAAAAAGATTTCCCAATTGTAATGCTATGGAGAATCACGACAGTTAATTCAAAGTACACAAAGGTCTTGAAAAGATTAAAAAAATATTTGAATATACCTTTAACGGAAAAACAAGATAATAATAGACGAAAATTACAATTAAGCATAAAACTATTATTCTAAAAAAAAAACAGTTGATTGTAAATACTTTCTTCTTCCTCATTTTTTTCCGGTCTTATACAAATTATTTTCAATTCCGCTCAAGACCTTTGTGTACATTGAATAAACCGTCGTGATTCCCGATACTTTCACTACGCTAGACAGTTACTCATTCAACATAAACTTCATTGACCTCACGGAATAAACTAGATTATAACATTTATTTTTTATATAATTATTATAATATTTAAACACTATATGAACCCGAACCGTCTATTATTTTAGCAAATATTATACTGAAGACTTTCCCTGAAGATCTGTCTAAACCCAAATACAGCCCAAAAGCGTAAACTGTCACAAAACGTAAAATATCACAAAACTTAAGTTTTTTGCACAAACCGTTTTAAAACCTTAGGTTGAAATAGCTTAATACTTAAATTTAAATTCGCACCTTTTTTTCAAATTCGGCTTACATTTATCAAAAAGATCGCAATTTATTTTTGTTTCATTTTTTTTTTTCAAAATTGTTTAAAAGAAAAAAAATTAGTGAGAAAACAAAATCCGGATAAATTTTTTATGAAAAAAATCCGAAATATAGAAAATGCCATTAATTCCGTAAACAAAAACTTTGCTTTTTAAATTTCTTGCTTTCTAATGGCATTTGAGCTTATTTTTCACAACTGAAAAAAACAGACTATCAGCTAAATAGTTACGTTAAACAAAATATATTTTAAAAGTGTTACAAATTTTATAATTAAATTAATTTATAATCCAAGAATGAAATTTTATTACGAAATATTTACATGCTAAAATTCCTTCCTAATTTATTGGTTTTTCTGATAACCGCTGAAAATTATGACTAACTGAATTTTCATTAAAATTATAAAAAATTTTTAATATATATTCTTATTTTTTTGAACAAATAAAGCCCATTTACAGCAATGACATAAATTTTTAGAAACAGTTTACTCTTTTAAATTTATAATTCACTTTTATTTATCAAATTACGGCGAAATTATTTTTATAGTAATTTTTTTAACTAACTTTTAACGCAATTAACTGTTTTTTCAATTTTTTAAAAGTCCAAAGGACAAAAGTCCTTTGGACTTTGAACTTTGGGCATCTTTGGATTTTGTCTTTGGCTTTGTCCAAGGCTATGAGTGGTTCCTTGCGGCGGTTTTGGTTTGTCCTTTGGACTTTGTCCAAAGGACGTTTTGTCATAAGTATGAATAGACCTTAACTTTTAACGCAATTAACTTTTTTTCAATTTTTTAAAAAGAATTTTGAACATTGAATTTGAGCAGTTAGTTTACTGAAAACCAGTCAAACGCAACACATCATGAAAATATAAAACAATATATTTTCACAAGCAGTTTTTAATAATTTCATCTACTGAAGCATCGTTTTCTAACATATATGTACAAAAATCAGTTTTCGAACAAACACTAAAATTAAATATTACAATTTAATTTAAAAGAATATAATCAAGCCCTAGAAAACTCAAAATTTTTTAAAATAAATAATCTAATATTTTCGACGTTACAAACAGTTTAGCGCACGACTAAATTTTTATCAATGATACTTTTAGAAAAGCGAGAGACGCGTTTCAATCAGCAATAAAATAAAGCATTTTCTTTCCGGGGACATTTGTTTTGAAAAATAGGAGTTTGGAACAAAAATCAATGTTATCCCTATATTTCTCGCGTATCGAGTTGGTAGCTCAAAGCCGGAGAGCGTTTAAAAAAATCACATTAACGTGTAACATTGTATTGGTGATAAAGCTGGTATAGATCAGTCAGTGGTTTCGGAAAAGTAATTAGCGAGGTCCTTCTTATAGTATTTTCTAATCGACGCATAAATATTTAAAATAAATTAAATTAAAAATTTTCACAAATGGTATGTTTGATATTATAAATGAATATTAAATAAAATTATAAACTAACCTTTGCGTAATATTTATTGTGCGCCCTGAATTAAACTTAACAAAGTTTGCTTAAATTTGAAACTTTTGTAACAAAAACTTACGTTTCTTGCCAAAGAAACCAGTGTAATTTTTCCAGTATACACAAACTCAATGAATGAACTAATCCGAAAAGCGGTAAAAACGGAATATACCCCAAAAAAATTAAAATGTATACTTATACTCACCAAAAGGAAAACTTGTCGAAGTCAGCTGGCCAAACATTGTTAATGAGATAAGTTAAAAAAAGCTTCAGTACGACGCTTAAATGGATTTTTGGCATTGCACTTTTATTAATAAAAACTAAGATAAAATATTGCTTGTCATTAAAAAAATTGAGCAAATGAATTTTGCTTAAATCATCAAGAAATAGTCGGAAAAACTAAAGCTTTTTGTAAGAGCACACTAGCATTTTTATGTCTTACTCATAAAAATGATTTGGTTTTTTGCGGACCTGATTTTTAACGTAGTGGGTGTAGCAGTAGTGTCATTGATTAATATTCATTTTAGTGTTGTTAGTGGATATGAAAAAATCCAAGCTACACATTGATATAAATTTTTACCGCACCATTATTGAGACATAACATTTTAAATTAAGGTTTTGTTACAAAGTCCAACTCTCTAAAAGTTGTTAATAGTTTAAAAGCCCCACGAATAAAGTTTATTTAAAAATCATAAAAGAAACAGTTCTTTTAAAGAAAATTCATTATCTAGTTAATTATTTTTTATGAAACTTTATTCGTGGGGCTTTTTTGTTTAATTACTTAATGAAAACACCAAATAAAACCATTAACAACTTTTAGAGAGAAGTTACTTTATAGGCAAATAAAATCTAGCTGACCGCGAAAATTACAGTATTGAATCGACTATTTAACAACAAAACCATGCAAAATTTTTAACGAAATCGGTTTAATAATAAAGATCAAAACCTGTATTTTAATAATTATTTATCAATTTACTTAATTTAAAACCCAAATGCAAATTTTTAAAGGGCTAAATATGGTTAATTCTAGTATTTTTTGTAAAAAGGTGAAATTAAAAAAAAATCTGCGTTTTTATTTGTAAAACGTCATTACCGCACAATTTTAATTGGTCCCCTCATGTCTGCATTCTAATTTTCAGCGTCAGCCTGATATAATTCAACCATAGTTCAAAATTTCACGTCTACTTATACTTAGAAATAGTCCACATAGTTAATTTGTGAATTTGCCTGAGATTTACGTTTATACATTTAAAAAGTAGGTTTTATTATGGTATTTTTAGAACGAGCCCAATTTGAACAATTCATAATTCAGGTAACAAAAGTAAAGGCGAATAAATAAAAAAAGAACTTCGTGCGTTTTATGCAAGATTATATGTATGGGATTTTTTATAATATTAGAGAAATTAATAGTTAAGATTGTTTTTTTACATGTAACTTTTTTCAGAAAATTAAAAATGTTTTAATTTTGTTTAATATTCTAAATTTAAGCTAATGGAGACTTACGAGTTACGACAGTTAATTTGATGTACACAAAGGTCTCGAAAAGATTTGAAAATATTTTTTATACGACATGGAAAAAATCAGGATAGAAAAAATATGCACAACCAGCTGTTTTTTTAGAAAAATTGTTTTATTTTTATGTTGCTTTCGTTGTATTATGATCGTGTTTTTTTCGTTAACCAACGTCATATACAAATTATTTTTAAATCTTCTCGAGACGTTTGTGTACATTGAATTAACCGTCGTGATTCTCCATAAAAAAATAGATAGCTAAACATATTTACTCAACAACGAAACGACAGAGTACTTTCCGGTTTTGAAACTTTGATAAAACTTACGCAAAGTCTTTTTTATCTTTGATCATGTCCCGTGATATTCCATTTCTCATTCTTCTTTTTGTTAATCTATTTTTAATAGTTTTCGCCAAAGTCACTTATACTAAATAAATTCGTGCTTAAATTTCTAAACACCAAACTAAAACAACACATTTGGAATCGCACCTCATTAAATAAACAAGGTAAACTAATAAATAAGCCTAAAGAACAATGTAACATTTTAAATAGCTGTTTCAGCGAAAATTTTACGACCGATAACGGATTGGAAAAAAAATCAAAAAAAAAGTTCTAAATGACATATTTCTGGCCAATAATAAATATTTAATATTTAATGCAGATATTGTTTTCAAAGCAATGAAAAAACAAAAAGCTAAATCAAGTCAAACCCCTGATAATATCGCAGCGATTAGGTTTAAAAAAATTGGCGCATTCATTAGCAGATCCATTTGCAAATCTTTTTAATCTCTATTAAAATTTACAAGCTACATCTGTATGGCTTACAACAGCTATCGTTATTCCAGTGTTTAAAAAAGGTTGTGCTAGCGATTCAAACAATTATCGTCCAATTTTCTTAATTTCTATAGGTTGTAAATAATGGAAACAATTATTTATGATCAAAAGTTGGATTATTTAAAACAAAACAATTAAATAACTAAATTTCAAGATGGATTTGTACGTAAAAAATCTACTTGTTCCCAGTTATTAGAGTCTATCTATGATTGGAGTAAAGCTCTTGATACCAATAAAATTGTGGAGATAGCCTATGCTGATTTTAGTAAAGCATTTGACTCAAAAAATTAATTATAAAATTACGTTCCTATGAAATTCAAGGAATCTTACTTTGTTGGATTCGTGCGTTTTTAACTGATAGCAAACAAAGAGTGGTCATAAATAATGAAATCACAAATTTTAAAGACGTTATATCAGGTGTTCCTAAGGGGCTTATTTCATAAAAATTGCTTGTAATTAATTTACAGCTGTAAATTAATAAACGCATATTTTTCTTTTGTTTTTTAATTAAAAAGTATATTAATAAAATTGCGTTTAGAGGTTAAAAAATTACATGTATGTAAATTCAGTAAATTCCACAGTTACGTACTTATTTTTTAATTAATAAAATCAGAAGAAATTAAACGCGTTTATTAATTTACAATTAGAAAAATATTTATAAAAAAGGCCCCAGGGCTCAGTTTTGGGACCTCTCTTATTCTTGCTCCTTATGATCTTCCTGATGAATTTGTAGGTGTCAATTGTAAACTGTCAATTGTCAATTGTAAAGATGTTTGGAGACGATGTCAAAATCTAACAGGTTCAAGAGAAGCAACAAAATAGTTTGGATCTCCAATATTCCCTTGATAAATTATTTAACTAAGGAGATAATTGACAGCTTATATTGCAAGCCATAAATGTTTTGTACTTCATATGGAAAATGGGAATCTTAAACTGCCTTTTAAAATAAATGAGTCTTTTGTGTCCCTTCCGTGAAAACGGAAGCGTTAATAAAAGGCGATTATCTTTCTCCTTTCATTGTGCGGCCTATGGTGTAATGGATATCACGCCAGAATAGACTTTGAAGGTTACGTGTTCAATTCCTTATTGGCCAATTTTTTTTATAAATTTGGCTGTCCAAATTTTTCAGCGCCTGTTTATTTTCGCTTCTATTTTGGGTCGTCACATATTTCGTGGCCGATACACCCAACACCCGTCCGAGTCTGTATACCAGTCTACCCCCCGTCCAGACGGGCTTGTTGGGACTGGTGGAGGTGTGCGGATTGAATCAAAGAGGCTGAAAGCAGCTTTTCTTTTGGTGGGGAGATGTGACACATTGTGTCCCTTCCATGAAAACTCAAAGTGCAAGCGTTAATAAAAGGTGATTATCTTACTCCTTTGATTGTCTGGCCTATGGTGTAATGGATAGCTCGCCGGAGTCGACTTTGGATGTTACAGATTCAATTCCTGTTTGGCCAAATTTTTCAATAAATTTGGCTGTTTAAAGTTTTCAGCGCCTGATTTTTGCTTCCATCTTGGGTCGTCACATTTTAAACGAATGTAAAGAAGCTCGTGATCTTGGTATTGTAGCATATGAATCACTGAAACCTGCAAACCACTGTAATAGTATTATAAAAAAGTATATAAAGTTATAAATATGATTTTAAGAATTTTTCAAACAAAAAATTTTAAAGCCCTAGTCAAAGTTTTTAAAAGCTTTTTGCGGCCGATACTGGAGTTTTACTCCTCATTGTGGTCGCCTTATTTTTTGAAAAATATTGACTCTATTGTAAACTGCGACCGATACTGGAGTTTTACTCCTCATTGTGGTCGCCTTATTTTTTTAAAAATATTGACTCTATTGTAAACGTCCAAAAGACTTTTACAAGACACATTTTCGCAAAATGTAATCTTAATGAACATTTTACCTATAAACAGCGTTTAGAGTTTCTCAACTTAAAGTCCCTTGAAGAGTGCTGAATTCATTTTGATATAAATATGTGTTTAAGTATTTTTAATAAGTTTAGCGACTTGTCTTTCAATGTTTTTTTCTGCTTTGATAATTGTATCAAAAAACATGATCACTATTTTAAACTTAAAATACCTAAGGCAATTAAAGAAATATTTTTAACTGTTTTCCGCTGAGGACTGCTAAATACTGGAATAGTCTACAATTTTCAACCGTAAATTTAAAAACACTTGCTGCAGTTAAAGATTAAATAAAAAACTTAATTTTCAAAAATTTTAGAAGTTTGACAGACATATATAGGTGTAAGGCATGTAAGGCTGAAGGCTCTATATGTGCTCTTGCCCTTTATTTAATTGCTTGCTATGTTCCAAAAACCAAAAACAAAGCGTATTCAATTTTAAAATGTTGTATAATCTGTATTTTTGTATTTATAAAATTGTAATTGTTTTTATAAATTATGAACATACACTACTTAGCGCATAATTCATTATTATAAAACTCTTATTCTACACAATACAATCTACCTGTATTATCTTATTTTGTATTTTATTTGGTGTTGTTCCATATACGTGTTTGTACTTAACAAAAGGTGATCCATCTAACACATGGCAAAGCACCACATGAAAACTAAAAAGAAAAAAAAATTAAAATTTGTTTTCGTCCCGAAAAAAAAAATTTGAAAAAAGAACCAATTTTGAATTTGGCAGTTGCTTACTGCTCCTGAAAAATGCTTAAAATATAAAACAAAAAAAAATATATTTAGACAAAAAATTGTGGTTATAGAAAATTTTATATAGCTGGTAGTCTAGCTCGTGTGACATTGTCAAGAAATTTGCATTTAAATGATTAATTTGTAAAAAAAACAACTTTTAACATATGATAGTTATTTTTTCACACTCGAATTTTATTACAGTTTTTAAGTTACATAGGATATTAATTTTTTACACTCGAATTTTTTTACAGTTTATTTCAGCACTTAGAAAATATATAATTTGTTTAGGTTATAATTTTACGTAGGAATTCAAAGTGCAAACACAATCGTCAAGAAAAATGGGCTAAATCTGGATATTTTAATTAAATTATTCAATATCTTTATATTTTAACTATAAATTCACGTAAAGAGTTTTTAAGAAAATATGAAACATCAATGTAAGTGTGCCAGGAGCTTACGCACTCTGTTTAAACTCTCACCTTGCCGTGTTATTCGCCCATGCTGCTTTTGTTCCATTTTACTTTGCACTCCATTTCGTTGTTACTACGCCAAAATGAGCCACTGTCAAATAAAATACACGTGACTGTGACTCATTCTGTAGTTATTAAGGTCCTATTTTAAATTTAAAATGAGTCACAGGCACACATATTTTATACAAACTGTGGCTTATTTTGCCGTAGTAACAATGATTTTTCCCTTTTCATTTGTTTCCCAGCATGAGTTTGTAAACATGGATAATTTATACCTACTTACTTTTGATTATACTTCAGCTCCTGGGGAGAATTCATTTTACTGAAAAAATAAGAAAAGAACTTTTTTATTCGTTTTGAAAATATCACAATTTTAAAAAACTGAAAAGTGTAAGCTCACAAATACCGAAGAAGACAATATTGCTTAAATTGAAAAAACTGTTTAAAAAACTGCTTAAACATCAATTATAATATTTTTGATAATTTTTAGTACCATTAGGGTAACTGGTTTAAGTTCGGTCAACCTTAATTTCGGCCACCGGTGTTATTTTTGCTATGCGCGCAGTTATGAAACCAACTGCGTATGGCTGGATAGATAACACAATGATCTATCCAGACATACGCACTTCTTTGCATAAATTTGCGCATCACCCTGGTCAAAATCTATTGTTTAAACGGAAGGATCCCCTGCGCATCAAAGGACACCGCGCGCATAAAGGGACGCCCGCATTTATGTCTAATAGGCGCCGGCGCTTTTCTAATAACCCGCCCGCGCGGCATTCTTTTAGCCATATTCGCACCTTCATTTTGAAGCCCTGTTTTGCCGCTGCTCCTCGGACAACCTATCCCACGAAGCGAAACATATATGACGTGATCACAAATACTATATGACATTTTAGAGCTAAAAAATTCTGAGGTGATGGCAAAAATAACAGCCGGTGGCCGAAATTAAAGCCGGCCGAATTTAAGTCAGTTACAATACGTATTTGTTACTTATGGTATCAATTTTTAAAACATTAAAATGAATTACTATTCGTAGATCTTGTAAAACAGCATGCCTGAAAACATTTCAAATTCTTTTTATTTTGTTTATAAAATATCACGTCATGCGTAAGTAATACAAACTTTACTTTTTTATGATTATTCAGGAGAGAAAAACACGTCTTAAACTTCGAATGATAACGCGTCAGGGCTGCCAATACTAAAATTAATCTTTAACTTAAATTTAACAAAATTTAATTTTAACTAAAGTTAAATTTATTTTAACTAAAGTTAAAGTTAACTAAACTCAATACTGCTCAAAACTTTGCCTTGCTGCTTTACGTGTGCGAGTGAACAATATTCTACTGCTTTTTTAACCCTTTGGGAATTTTTTGTCCAAAAAGCGCTGCGAATCTGGAGAAGGAATTCTGCTGCTCAGTGTTAAACTTCGTGTGCCGTCGAATATCTTCGTCACATTTAACACTGAGCAGTTGTGGCGCGGAATTTCTTTTGCGGTATTTGCAGCGGAAAAAAATCCCAAAGGGTTAAATACCAAATTGCGTGACGCAATTTACAGCAATCCAAGTTTTTAAACTCGATTGATCAAAAAAATTTAGGTAGTTTGTAAATGGGACTTGGAGTCAGAAGCGGGGAGCTTGTTGGACTGAAAAAATAAAAATCGCTAAAATGCTAAACCGGAAGCTTCAGACTATTCTGCATTTTTAATAGTGAAATATAATATACATTTTAAAAAAATAACATTATTTGTATTGTTGTTTCTTTGAAAAATACTGAAATTAAAATAGATTGTAGCAAAATAGGTGGGGGAAAAATTACGCAATTTCTACGTCTGTTAAATTTTTTTATTAAAAATTAGTTGTATATTTTGGTTTGAAAAGTCAAAAATCAAATTAAAAATCTATGAGCAGGTGATTTTTTTTGGAATTTTGCCAGAACGTTTATTTGAAAGGGCACAAAAAATGATTTATTTTTGAAGCTGCTGGATCGTAAATGTAGATCGTAAATCTTTGTTTTTGCTTCAAAGTAATTCTAAATGTTTTAGCATAAATTTAAAACAAAGTGTAAATTTATTTTTATTTAAACTTAAAGCTGTTACGGCTAAATCGCCATATTAAAAATAGAGGAATATATCAACGAATAAAATTTGTTTATTAAAATGTTAAACTTAAAAACAAATTACAAAACGAAAAAAACTTGTTGGGAAAATTTTATCTTTCAAAACAATTAAAAAAATATTTTAAGCAATGATAAAAGTTTTAAAAGCGTGTAATTTTTAATTTATAATTATTTAAAACCAGCAAATAGCAAAATAATAAAGTATAACAAAAATTTAAAAAAAACATACAAATATAAAAAAACGAAAAAAAACAACGAAGATTAAATGAGTAAAACAAAAATTAAAAATATACCATTCGCCTAAGATAGATAAACTTTGGATAGATAAAGGTTACAGTTAATAACATTATTTATCTATTATTTTTATTTGTTTTGTCAAACGACAGGAACATACAAAAGATAATAATATATAACCGCGCTAAAATTGTATGCACCCAAAAAAAGAAAAAAAAACCAAATATTAATTAGGATTGCTTCTTTTCATTGGTTATTATTTAATTTTTTTGTGCCACGCATATTTATTTCACTATGAAATTTTTACATTAGTTTTAAATTTTCTAATTGCATTGGCTAAAAGTGCTTTTATTGCGTCATAATAGAAACAAGCAAAAATATAAATAAATAAAGGAAATCTTTAACACTTAACGACTTTCTTTCAAAATAAAAGGGTTTTGACCATTGTAAAATAAACTAGACTTAACAAATGTACCCAAAGATTTCAGAAGAGATCTATCATGGAGTGATTTACTATTAACTTTGTTAAAAATAATATTACTACTCAGTTCCATCTTTGTTTTATGATAAATATTTTTATACAATTCTGTAATATTATTATTCACGTCAGGATTTTAAAGACCCTCAAAATGTCATATATAGAGATCGACCGGAGC
>JASAMX010002264.1:0-17915 GCA_030248175.1 Microlaimidae sp. YZB2_3 | reverse complement strand
AAAACAAAGCAAAAATTCTGAATTTTTAACTGGTTCTCCTAAATTTTCAAGTTTTTTATTCAAATTGACAAATAAATATTAAAAACAAAGCAAAAATTCTGAATTTTTAACTGGTTCTCCTAAATTTTCAAGTTTTTTATTCAAATTTACAAATAAATATTAAAAACAAAGCAAAAATTCTGAATTTTTAACTAGTTCTCCTAAATTTTCAAGTTTTTTTATTCAAATTTACAAATAAATATTAAAAACAAAGCAAAAATTCTGAGTTTTTAACTGGTTCTCCTCAAATTTTTTTATTCAAATTTACAAATAATTTTTAAAAACAAAGCAAAAATCTCGAGAGGCACATGGAGCATATAAAATAAGTCTTTAGGGTAATTGACTTTATTCTGGACAGCCTTAAACCGGTATAGTAATTCTTTTCTAGTCACATTTGTCGCACAGGGATTTAAAACAAAGGGTGATTTTGTTAGAAATACCAAGCTTAAGCCTAAACCCAAGTATAAACGCATTTCTATTAGCATAGGCATAGACCCTTATACTCCTGGAAAGTCGGTTTTCTTGGAATGAATTTCTTGGTGTGCAACAGATACATTACTCACAAGAGTGGACCAGTTAAGCAGACAAGAGCGGACCATTAAAAATTGTGTGGTTATGTCGTTAAAAAAAATTAAACGCAGATTTTTTTTAATGCCCACTTTTTTCCACAAAATATACTTTGATACTTTGATAAAATTTATTCAAATTTCATTTTTACTGAATATTTTAAAAATTATTTCATTGTTAAATATTTTTAAGATTAAATACTGCGAATCATCAGGGTCAATTAGATTTGATTTGCCTATAATTGTTTTTGACTCTTATCTTTCTATCTATCTTTCTGACTCTCAGCTCAGGCATGGAAGGACAATCGGGTCTATCGCGTCTGAGTGTATAATGAGAAAAAAGTCGGAATTTGGGCCTATTAAGGTCTATTCATACTTATGACAAAACGTCCTTTGGACAAAGTCCAAAGGACAAACCAAAACGTCCTTTGGACAAGCCAAAACGTCCTTTGGACGAAGTATGAACGCTACTCAGAATTTCTCCTTTGGACAAAGTCCAAAGGACAAAGTCCAAAGGTAAAAGTCCTTTGGACAAAATCCAAAGGGAAAAGTCCAAAGGACAAAAGAAATATGAATACGATGTCCTTTGGACTTTTCCCTTTGGACTTTTCCCTTTGGATTTTTCCCTTTGGACTTTTCCCTTTGGACTTTGTCCAAAGGACAAAGTCCAAAGGACTTTTGTCTTTTTGACTTTGTCCAAAGGACGTTTTGTCATAAGTGTGAATAGACCTTTACGCTGCCAACTTTAGCTTTGTTCCTCACAGGGGCGTTTTACTTTTTTTGCGTTTCAGACACGGTTTTCAGCCTAAAATAATCACAAAAAAATTTCTTTTCGCTTTCGCTCCACTCAAAACCATGCAATAAACTGTATTTAAACAGTTACATGCGAATGTGTATATACTGCACACACAAATTACTTACAAAATATTTTTTAAGTTACGACTAATCACCAAACATTTAAATTTTTTGTATTGGTACAGCATAAATTTTTTCAACGTTGCTCGTAATTCCCTGGTAAAATTAAGAAATTATAATTTCCTGCTGAAACGTTATAGCTTTAAAATGAAATCACACATGTTTTCTAGAATTTTTATGTTATGCTTAATATTTTTCTGAGTATACCTGAGTCGGTTTTTACCGCAAGGTTCGTATTACCGTTAAAACAACTTTTTAACGCTTTTTGATTATTACCGCGTCTTAAATGCGGAAGG
The DNA here is from genome assembly GCA_030248175.1 of Microlaimidae sp. YZB2_3. NCBI lineage: Eukaryota > Metazoa > Nematoda > Chromadorea > Desmodorida > Microlaimidae > Microlaimidae sp. YZB2_3. Next base: position 16,099 of record JASAMX010002264.1, on the reverse strand, counting down.
AAAAATGCTTCTGAGTGTTAGCCGAAGTTGCCAATGGTGACGCAAAGTTTAACAATATGCGCATCACTGGCGCGTTCTCATTCCGCGTTTTAGACGTGCTTTTTTTAATTTATAATCGATGGAGCTGAGATAGGCTGTTGCGCAGTGGCATATCTTACGTGTTGCATACTGAAGGTCCCTGGATCGAGTCCCCGCTGAGACACACTGCATTGTGATAATATTCTTTGTTAATATTGTTATATGTAGTATTTGGTTGCGTAACTGGTGCTGAGTAACATCGGCCTTGCGTATCCTGCTTTATGCGAAATAAATAAATATTGAATAAAATTTAAGCTTGACGCTGTAACCTTTTTTTTAAATCTCCAAATTCCGATTGGTAGCGGCTCTAAGTTCCCAAAAATAACCAAAAGCTCAAAGTTCGCTACTTACGGTTCTAAATACCCGCTACGTTTTGCGTCAGTAATACTCAACGTTGAACATTGAGTCTGCGTTTTGGCCAGGTTCTTTCCTAAACTCTGACGCAAAAAAAACAATTTGCATTCTGTGACTAAGACACGTAATAAACAATAAGGTTTAATTTGACAAATTAAAGAAACTGTGCAAAAAAATTGTATTTAATGGTAAACCAACAAAAATTTATATGAAATTAGATGAACTGACTTAAATTCGGTCAGCCTTAATTTCGGCGACCGGCTGTTATTTTTACGATGTGAAAAATTATTAAATGAACTGCATATGGTTGAATAGATGGCATGACGATTTATCTAACAATCCGCAGTTCATAACTTTAATCATGACAAAAACAATAGCCTGTACCCGAAATTAAAGGCTGGCCGAATTTAGGTCAGTTACCCTATAAGTTTAAGAAACTAAATTAATCGATAAAAAAGTCAATTTTTATCCGCTTAATTTTTAATTTTGGTGTTGGTTACATATTATTCGTTTAAATACAGTAATTCTTCTCACCCATCTGCATCGCCGCTATGTAATAATATTGTTTAGAAAAAGTTTAAACTGATTTAAGTTTGCAGTGGTAGTGGCACAAAACAGGTAAAAATTTTTTCTGAATCGTACTGCTTTTCGAAAATATTGAAGGATCAACCGCACGTAAAGAAATGATTTTAAAAATGCTTATTTTTACAATTTCACAACAAAAAAAATTTCATAATTAGCATTGAGCACCACAAGGAGATAAACCGTGCCGTGCTTTACATAAAACGGACCCGGTTCATTTCAAACTGGGTCCGTTTTTTACGCAGACTGGTCGGCAGGCACTAAAAGACACCTACGCACCGACGCACCCACCGAGGGGGGAAAGCCTCTGTGGATCCTGGACTATAGACCTTAGTTTTCCTAAGCAACCTAAGCAAAACCTTAAAATCACACAAACCATTCAATTTAACTTGATTTTAAGGTTTTGCTTAGGTTGCTTAGGGAAATTAAGGTCTAAATTTTAGTAACAAGTGAGGCTTTTACCCCTCGGTCGGTGCGTCGGTGCGTAGGTGTCTTTTAGTGCTTGCCGACTGGTCGGCATAAAAAACGGTCGCAGTGTGTTTTGATCGTCGGAAAACTGGACTGGGTGCGTTTTTTTTGAACGCAGTCAATTCCGAATGAAAAAAAACTTGACTTTTCACACTTTCTTATTGAAATACTTCTTGTCTGACTCATTTTTGATGGCAAATAATCACTCGCGAACCCTTAAAAACGGACTGGTGTATCGGTCCGGGTATTTTTAGACCCAGTCCACTTTTCGATGATCAAAACAAACTGCAACCGTTTTTCTAGCCGACCGGTCTTCGTAAAAAACGGACCTAGTCCGGGTTCAAAAGTTTTATGAATCACCCGGTTAACCTCGCAGTACCCGACAAATATAAATAAAAGATAGTAAATTTTTATATTCATCTCTATCTTCTTGTTTTTTTATTATTCCAATATAAATTATATATCTCAAAAGTGATGTTCCTTTTTTTCTTTTTTTAAAAACTGTGTCACAAATTTGGTTTAATTGCCATCTTCAAAAATTTACCAGATTTTTCTAAAAAAACAAGTCGGCAACAAACAGATTTTGGAATTTTTCTGTGTTAATTTTTCTTTATTGCCTCACTCTTTATTTTTTTCTGTTTGAAAATAAATTACTAGCTAAAATTTATTTTAAAATTAAAAGGACTATAGACAAAAAAATCTAGCTGACCTCGATAAGTAATGCAGTATTTAATCTACTATTAAGCATCAAAACCATTCAAAATTTTTAACGAAAGAGATTGAATAATAAAGATTAAAATCCTTATTTTAATAGGTATTTATCAAATTACTTAATTTGATAACCAAATGCAAATTTTTTAAAAGCTAAAATTGGTTAATTTTTGTATATTTTGTAAAAAGGTGGAATTAAAAAAAAATCTGCGTTCTTTATTTTGTTTGTAAAAAACGTCATAACGGGACAATTTTAATTGGTCCGCTTATTTCTGCATACTAATTTACGAGATCCATAAAATAATTTATTTTATTATTTTTCAATTTAAAATATTTATTTACAGTTCATTTATAAAACGTATCACAGAAGAAATAAAAACTCTAACAATACGGTTGACTTTTTTATCCGGAAAAATAGTCTCATTTATTAATAAATAAGGAGAATTAAACGAAATTTAAAACTTTAGCTTTTGCTAGCTGTTCTACCTTTTTGCGATGTTTCTTCAACAGAAGACTTAACCCTTTCGGTTTTTATCGTTGCTCAGTCGCAGAGTGTATATCGCGTCTCAGTGTGTAACGGTGACCGGAAAGAGCAACCGGTGTTCCGATCACCGATACTAAGTCTTTAAAGCTGTAAGTAAGGAACTTGGAGCCGTGGGGAATTTTCGGGAACTTGGAGCTGCGAAGAATGGGAACTTGGAGCTTTTAAGAAAAAAATGGTTTGGGCTTAGATTAAGGTTTCGCTTAGGCTTAGGTTAACATTTTAGCGATTTTCACTTTTGGCTCTATGTTCCCAACCAACGGCTCTAAGTTTTCGATTTTTAGGTCCAAGTCCCCAAGGCTCCATCCACCCTAAATTCGGTCGCCAAATTTAAGATTGTGCTGCAATGGCGCGTTACTTTTATGCATTTCCAACACGCTAATTGGCACCGAAAATCCCAAAGGGTTAACGAATTTGATTAATTACGTTTACTACTAAACGAATTTAATTTATCTAGACTACCTGACGTTTAATAAACCTAATAGAGTTTAAGTTTTTGGCTATATGAGCTTTCTTTTTGCAAAATATTGTTAAAATCTGTCTTTATGACCAACGGCAAAATGGTGGGACTCTTGGCTATTTGCACAAATTTTTTTAGAATGAATTTTGAAAAAAAAAATTAATTCTAAAATGAAGCAGAAAAAATGGATTTTACTTCCACTGTAAACAAAACAAAGAAAAAAACCGCTGGGTCTGTGAATTCATTTTAAAAAAATTTGTTCTGACTTAAAGGCGCGGTATACTAAATCATGGTGTATTTTTTGCTTGGTTTTTGGTATCAATCGATGCGTCAGGTTTTATTGAATAAAAATTTGTATTACAAAAAAAATTAATTTTCAGCGGTTGTCTAGATTTTATCGCTTCATTATTCCATCGATTTTTTAGCCACTCAGTCAGCCAAACAACAGTAAATATGTACGTCCGATGAGAGTTAAAAAAAACAACTGCCAATTTGAACTGAACTCAAAATACATCAAATCTTTTATTTAAAATACAACATTATAACTGCAATATAATAAATAAAAAGACACAGAAATTATTATAATTAAATTTTTTTTATTAGTTTATGACGTATTTCAACACGGCGTTACTCTGACATAATGAGTCAAAAGCGTCGTAAAATACTCGTAACTTTGACTCTTTTTTATCTTAACACATAAATAATCTTAAGAAAATGAGTCACGTTGATTTTATACTGATTTTGACTCTTTGTCAAAATAACGACGAACAGATTGTTATTTTTATTGTAAATAAATAATAAAGCGTTTCAGTAAAAAATTGTAAATAAATAATAAAGCGTTTCAGTAAAAAATTCGTATTTAACATTTTTTAATTGCTTTGTTATTTTTCCCTAGAAAATTTGTTGAGTTTAGTGAATATTTACCTTACTTACTGCGTATTTTGTGGTGTTATCTATGTCATTTAAAGTTATGCTCAATAGTTTTGCTTTTCTGGTGTATTTATTTGCATTGCGTTATGATCAAAGGGATTTTAAATAAAACATTCAGCATTAATAATTCGTGTAATTTGCGTAATTCAAATCCCAAGTATTTAGTAAAAAGGTGACAAATATTTGGTTAAATAGCTGCCAACACTACTCACTAAGCATTTGATAATAAAGCTGCTACTGTATTTGGTAAATGATTACAAACTAGTTTTGAAAAATCAACCAAATATTTAGTTAAAAAACACGGAATAATTAAATTTAAAAAGTACTAAAAGTTGACAAAAAAGTACAAAAACCTGTATTGGTCTGGAGGTATAACAATATTTAGTTGTTTTTTACTCGTTATTTGGTTAAAAATCAGGAAATGGGCGGAGAGAGTGTATTTTTGTGTTTTTTTGTTTGTTTTTTTTTAATCTGTAGTTGTGCGCAATGGCACGCAAAAAGTACCAGTGGTCTGTTCATCTTGTTGTCTGACATCTACGGTCGTTCTTACAATTACAATTAAAACTCTAGTTTGATAAAAATTCTAATATTTTAACAATAAACAAAAAATTTATGCCAACTAAAATCATTACTTAGACATGATTAATTATGACAAAAACACTAATTTAATATTATATGATTCATACCCAAATACAACAATTATTTTTTTCTTTTTTTTTAAACGCTTCTTTAAGCGTTTTAATAACTAATAATAAAAATACTTGAAAACATTAATTTTTTACCCGCGAAATTCTTTACACAACCTCTTAAGAGGCTAATTAAAAAACAAATAAAAAACTGAAAGACAGCTGAGGTGTGAACATTGTATGTTAGCTGTAAAAAATTGATTTTATGCCAGGACTCTTTTGTGCCGATCTCAGCGCTCGCAGCACTTGGGCACATGAGCGTATTTTCTCCAGGACTCTTTTGTGCCGGGATTCTTTTGTGCCAGGACTCTTTTGTGCCAGCTGGGAATTATTTCAGGACTCTTTTGTGCCGGGACTCTTTTGTGCCGGACCCAATTTGCATATAAAATATCTTAAATACATCTAAATTTTTACGAAAAAGAATGCGTTTGCAAAGTCCAACGTCAGCAAACAAAACACACCGTGGCTGGTGTTTGGTAAAAAACAAAAAATTATCTGGAATAACCAAGCTATATTCTTGCTAATATCTGGACAACCGCTGAAAATTATTTTTTTTTGTAATACAATTTTTAACTCAGTGAAACCTGACGCATCGATTGATACCAAAATCCAAGCAAATAAAAATGCGCCATAATTTAGTATACCGCACCTTTAAAGCTGCGGTGCGGAGTCAAACTTTTTGTCTTCGATTTTTATAGTTTTTTGTGAAAATCTTTTTCCTACCCTCAATAGCTCATAAAAATTTTTTCAACAAAATATCTGCAGTGAGTCAGGAGTTATGACCCCCCAAAAATGGCATTTTTCGACAATTCTGTACGTGACAAATTGCTCAATGGGTATTACGATTTACGTTACAAATTATGCACTCAAAGCAAGCGGCTATTTTCTACTCTGATTTGACACCTTGATCGTTACGATTGACGTAGTATTTGTCGAAATATTGCGTTTCCCGTACAAAAAACCCACGGTTTTTTTTTTGTTAAAAACACCAAACCACGGCAGTGATTTTGTAAAGTTTGGCCAACCTTTCTTTCCATCACTTCGTGTTTTCAAAATCGAGTGTTTTTGTACGAGAAACGCAATATCTCGACAAATACTGCACCAATCTTAAAGATCAAGGTATCAAATTAAAATAGAACGAAGCCGCTTTTTTTTAGTGTATAATTTGTAACTTATATCCTTATACCCATTGAGCAATTTTTCACGTACAGAATTGTCGAAAAACGCCATTTTGGGGAGGGGTACTCTTGAATCACTGGAGATATTTTGTTGAAAACATTTTTGTGGGCTATTGGGGCTAGGGGTAAGGTTTTCAAAAAAAATTATCAAAATCGAAGACAAAAAGTTTGACTTCGCACCGCACCTTTAAATAAAAGCTTTTCATTGAAGCTGTTAGAGTTATTTTAGATAGCAATGTTAAGCATTTCTGTTTCATTAGTGTTTTATGTTGGCACTAATTAAATCTAAATTTTGTATCTAATCTAATCTAAAGTTATGATAATACAAAAAAATCTATTGTTTTGTTATCTGATTATAAATAATAATGAAATAAAAAAAGATGTAAACAAGTCAAATGTGAACGCATGCGGACTATAAGGTTCAATAATACACTTAAAACGAACTGCTTGAAGAAAGGGTTTTTTTTAATTGGTACCTTGCGAGAAAAAGCCCCATTTAAATTACATCTTTCGACGTTTGATTCAATTTAAGTAACTTCCATTCTAACGGGATCCCATTTAAATTGGATCAAAAGTCGAAAGGCCCCATTTAAATGGAATTTTTTTCGCAAGGTCCTATTTTAATATACATTTCGACTTTCGGTTCCATATAATAGGGATCCCATTTAAATAACTCCCATTCTAATGGAATCTTATTTAAATGGTACTTTTCGAGTTTTGAGTCCTATTTAAATGCAACAAAAGTCAAAAGATACCATTTAAATGGGACATTTTTTCAAGCAGTTGGTTCTAAATTTCTCATTTTTCCTTTAGTTTATATTTTTGTTATACGTACGGTTGTGTTTGTGTATCTATTTTAGTGTTGAAAAAAGTTACTTTTACTTTTACTTAAAATAATAAAAGTAACGGATTTTGAATTACTTTTACTTTTACTCGATTTTTGAAATTTGAATTAGTTTTACTTTTACTCTTACTCGATTATTTAAATTTTAAATACTTTTACTCTTACTCGGATTTTTTACTGCAAATACTTAAATTAATTTAAGTAAAATTTAAGTAAATTTAATGGGTAGATTCCCTATGGGCTTGTTGTAAAGTGAATGGCAGAAAATAATTTTTTAAGTCGCTATCACGCTAAAATTATTTATTTTGACTAAAAAACTTATTAAAATGATGATTTATACATAAAATTAGCAAAAAAAAACTTTAGAACGGAGCGCTGAATTACCAATAACCGGTGTTTTTCTCTGTTTAAAAATTACTTTTATTATACTTTTACTCTTTTTTTTTACTTAAAAAAATAGGTTTTACTTTTACTTTTATTTTACTTAAATAAAATTTTGAACATTACTTTTACTTTACTTAAATTAAAAATTCACAAATTACTTTTACTCTTACTTTACTTAAATTAAAATTTTTGAAATTACTTTTACTTTTTACTTAAAATAATCCAAAATCAATAATTTTTGCAACACTAATCAATTTATAGAATTATGAACGTATAATGATTATTTTATAGGCTATTGGGCACACAATGGTTCACTAAATAACCAATAGAAAAATGATTGGTACAGGGTCGATAGAGCCGAAGGAACTTTAAGCCTTGCAATTTTCCCCCTGTTTAAGATTGAAATTTATTCTTTTATTTGTTTTAGCTTTCTTTCAAGGTTTTTGCCTAGACTTGCTTTTGTAAACGCGTTAGTTTCAAATGAGATGTCGAAATTCACTCAAATATTACCCGATTGTCAGTTCCTTCGGCTTCAACGACCCTAAATCAAATAGTTTAATACGATAAAAGGATTTTTTTGAAAAAATATACCGAAGCGATAACAAAACTATAAATCAATTTAAACCATAATACAAAGACGAATAAGAAATTTTACGTCAAATAAAGGTCTATTCATACTTATGACAAAACGTCCTTTGGACAAAGTCCAAAGGACAAACCAAAACGTCCTTTGGACAAGCCAAAACGTCCTTTGGACTTTGTCCTTTGGACGAAGTATGAACGCTACTCAGAATTTGTCCTTTGGACTTTGTCCAAAGGACGTTTTGTCATAAGTATGAATAGACCTTAATCCTTGTTTTATAAAAATTGGCTAAAACTTAGTTTTTGTTTAAAGCTGAAGCTTGAAATCTATTGAAATAATAAAACAAAAATTAGTACAAAAAACTTTGAATTGAAACATTTAAAAAAAATTAATTCACTGCTTAAAAATTCCTAAAGATGTTATTTTGGCATTACGTTTTACGTATTCAACATTAAAGTGTATGCGGAAGTATTATTATAATAAAATTATTTTACCAAATTAAATCTACTTTACTGGTACAGCGTCTTTGGACTTGGAGCTGTAAGTAGAGAACTTAGTACCGTGGAAAATGGGAACTATGTAGGATCCGTGAAAAATGAGAAATTTGAGCTCTAATAAAAATTGGTTTGATTTTCGGTTTACGCTTTGGCTTAGGCTTAGATGTAAGTTTTGTTCAGTTTTACTTTCGGTACCAAGTTACCCATTTGCGAATCAGAGTTCCTTATTTTCGGCTCCAAGTTTCAAGGGTTTTATAAATCATCTTTTTTTACCATAGAAAATACCTTAATTATGTTACGGAAAAGATTGTTAAGTGTTTTATGGTTACCTTTTTTTCTGAAAACATAATAGAGTAATCCACCACAAACTACTGCGCCTGCTACTATAGGAAACACCATAATATTTTGTCTAACAGGGAATGTGACGTTTATATTATATTTTAAACGTAAGATACACTACGAACAGAAATTTATTAGTGCAGATTTATTAATTTATTTTAGCGACAAAAATATAAAAAATAAAAAATACACATAAAAATTGGCTTCCAACCGCACAAAAAAATAAATAAATAAACTTACCTACTACAAAATAGTTTACTACTTATAAAAATTGCTCTGAGATTAGACTAGGAAAAGGGGGCGATGTCTACAGGGCGTGTGAATGGGCAGAAAAAATCTACATAGTCTGTGGTGGATATGCAGACAGTAACATTTGGCTTGTGCTCTTGCTCACGGAATAAAAATTTAAACCATATGATATTTTTTTATATTCGGTGAACCAATTACACAATCCAACTGTATTTGTTTTATGCTCAATGCAATTTTGAACAATTTTATTAGCAATTTTAATGCGTGGTGTTATAGGTGTTAGAAAGGCTTGCAACAATTAGGGCAGTAAAATTGTTTTACATAATTTCTTTTGTTTTTATGATATATTTATATTTTTCTATTGTTAATGCGCTTTCTTTTATACACCGGAATTTCCATTTTTGTCATAGTTTTAAATTATACCTTTGTGGCTGATAAAATAGGAAATTACAATAAATTATGAGCATTTATTCAATATATTCTATGCAAATCAAACCTATAACTGACCTCCATGATTTGCTATATTGAATCGTCTATTTAACAATAAAACCATTTAAAATTTTTAGCAAATACGGTTGAACATTAAAGACTATTTTATATATTGACAAACCATATTTTAACAATTATTTATCAATTGGAACAAAAATGCAATTTTTCAAAAGGCTTTAAAAAAATTATGCGTTCTAATTTGTTTTTTTAAACGTGTTTACCGCACAATTTTAATTAGTCCGCTCATGTCTGCCATACAAACTTACGAGGTCATTCAGGTATAAATCAACCATAGTTATTGAACAATTTACGATGTTTTTACGATTTTGCCATATTTTGACGGGAACTAAAGAAATTGAGTAAAAAATTTCCGTATTAAAAAAAAGTAATTTCTTCCAGTAAAATCAAGAAATATACACAAAAATTACTATATCCTATCTTTATTTAAACGAGCCACGAGGTCAACCAGATATAATTCAACCATAATACAGTTTTTGTTAAATAATTGATTATGAAAAAAAAAATTCTATAAAAATAACCAATAAAGTGTAATGTTCAGAAGTGTCAGTTGTTATAAAAATAATTCCGATACACACAAGAAAATAAAAAGATAGCCAACAGCTCTTTTGTAATAACAGTTTAATTTCCACGCTGCGTAAAATAAGATGTTTTTACATACATTCAGCGGAAGTTAAAATTTAAAATGGTCTGGACATTTGAATAGTATATGAAAAACCACAAATGCCGTGTTGTTTGTTGTAAAATGTTGGTTTAATAAAATAAATTATACTATACAGACGGTTTTACCTATTTTCGGTATTTATATTTAAGTATGAAGTTCTTTCTGGCACTACCCACTGTGATATTATTTACAATTACAGGTAAATCCTAAAATTAGTATTGACAAAAAAATACATAAAAAACCATGTGTGACTGTGGGAGAAATTTCTATCCTATTCGTGCATCGTTTTGACACAAATTTGACCGACCGGGGTAAAGTTGCAGGAATTCACGAGGACCAATAAGATATCGTCGTTACTGCGGCAAAATAAGCCACTTTTATTATAAAATACACGTGCCTGTGACTCATTCTGTACTTACTAAGGTCTTGAATTATAATTTAAAATGAGTCAAGGCATACATATTTTATACGAACTGTGGCTCATTTTGCCGTAGTAACGACGATATACAATGGATGGTTCGTTATTGACTGAATGTAATAAACCTCTAAAATTAGTTAATTAAATTTAATTAATTTGTGCTAGAGTTAAAATTTAAAATTGTCTAATATGTATTTATATAGGCAAATCAAATCTAGCTGACCTCGATGATTTTTAGTATTAAATCAACTATTGAGCAATAAAACAATATATAATTTTCAGCAAAAACGGATTATTATTAAAGATTAAATAACCTATTTTAACAAAAATTTGTCAAAGCACACAATTTAGAACTAAAATTCAATATTTTTAAAGGGATAAAGTGTACCATTTTTTTGTATGTTTTGTGAAAAAGCAGGAAATAAAAAAATTATTCGTTTTTATTCGGTTTTGAAAAAAAAACGACAAAACCACACAAATTTAATTGGTCCACTCATGTCTGCATGTTGATTTTCGCGGTCAGCCAGATATAATTCAACCATATATTAATATTAGGCCTTTTTAATAATTAGTATTATTAATATACCTTTTAACTTAATTAGCATTCTAGTTGGATTACATATAAATTACTACCATTCTAATCAGAACCAATTCAAATAGAATCCCATTAGAATGGTACCAAAACTTTTAAAATACAAATTAAATGGTACTTCTGGATTGTACTATTTGAATGCTACCTTATTTTAACCGGTTTGTTCTAAATGTCTCATTTTTTTATTATTTCTGGTATTATTACCAACACTTTTGTCTGCAAAAAAAATGTTCTTTCTTTCAGATCTAAGCCATTCTCAAGGGTGGAACGGGCGCTTTAATCCGTTTCGTAGACAAACCCTGGCGGGAGGGCCGAGACCTACAAGGACCACAACCACAACCGTTGCACCCGCAACGGCAGCCGGTTCCTCATCGTCGTCCGGGTTTTCAGGCCAACAACAGCATTACCTCAGTAAGTTTCGGATAGTTTAACGCCGCAATCTGTTTTACACCTGATTGACAAGCGACCTGTGACACCGGGCACATTTACATTGTACATGCTCACTTATCGCTGCGGTCTAAAGGTGTTGTCAGTTGTCAAACTATAGGCTTAAACTATAGGCCTAAGCCCAGGGTCGATATTTCACCTATTCAGAATTCTGAATCTGATTCAGATTCAGACTCTGAAAAACCTTTTATGTCTTTAATTTTTCCGAAATCTGAATTCAGATTCAGAGAAATTGTTTCAGATTTCTGAACCAAACCACAACCGTTGCACCCGGAACAGCAGCCGGTGCTTCATCGTCGTCTGGGTTTTTAGGCCAACAACAGCATTACGTCAGTAAGTTTCGGATAGTTTAACGCCGAAATCTGTTTTACGCCTGATTGACAAGCGACCTGTGACACCGGGCATATTTACATTGTACATGCTCACTTATCGCTGCGGTCTAAAGGTGTTGTCAGTTGTCAAACTATAGGCGTAAACTATAGGCCGGTGTAAGCTATAGGCCTAAGCCCAGGGTCGATATTTCACCTATTCAGAATTCTGAATCTGATTCAGATTCAGACTCTGAAAAACCTTTTATGTCTTTAATTTTTCCGAAATCTGAATTCAGATTCAGAGAAATTGTTTCAGATTTCTGAACCAAACCACAACCGTTGCACCTGGAACAGCAGCCGGTGCTTCATCGTCGTCTGGGTTTTTAGGCCAACAACAGCATTACGTCAGTAAGTTTCGGATAGTTTAACGCCGAAATCTGTTTTACGCCTGATTGACAAGCGACCTGTGACACCGGGCATATTTACATCGTACATGCTCACTTATCGCTGCGGTCTAAAGGTGTTGTCAGTTGTCAAACTATAGGCGTAAACTATAGGCCGGTGTAAGCTATAGGCCTAAGCCCAGGGTCGATATTTCACCTATTCAGAATTCTGAATCTGATTCAGATTCAGACTCTGAAAAACCTTTTATGTCTTTAATTTTTCCGAAATCTGAATTCAGATTCAGAGAAATTGTTTCAGATTTCTGAACCAAACCACAACCGTTGCACCCGGAACAGCAGCCGGTGCTTCATCGTCGTCTGGGTTTTTAGGCCAACAACAGCATTACGTCAGTAAGTTTTGGATAGTTTAACGCCGAAATCTGTTTTACGCCTGATTGACAAGCGACCTGTGACACCGGGCATATTTACATTGTACATGCTCACTTATCGCTGCGGTCTAAAGGTGTTGTCAGTTGTCAAACTATAGGCGTAAACTATAGGCCGGTGTAAGCTATAGGCCTAAGCCCAGGGTCGATATTTCACCTATTCAGAATTCTGAATTTGATTCAGATTCAGACTCTGAAAAACCTTTCCGAAATCTGAATTCAGATTCAGAGAAATTGTTTCAGATTTCTGAACCAAACCACAACCGTTGCACCCGGAACAGCAGCCGGTGCTTCATCGTCGTCTGGGTTTTTAGGCCAACAACAGCATTACGTCAGTAAGTTTCGGATAGTTTAACGCCGAAATCTGTTTTACGCCTGATTGACAAGCGACCTGTGACACCGGGCATATTTACATTGTACATGCTCACTTATCGCTGCGGTCTAAAGGTGTTGTCAGTTGTCAAACTATAGGCGTAAACTATAGGCCGGTGTAAGCTATAGGCCTAATCCCAGGGTCGATATTTCACCTATTCAGAATTCTGAATCTGATTCAGATTCAGACTCTGAAAAACCTTTTATGTCTTTAATTTTTCCGAAATCTGAATTCAGATTCAGAGAAATTGTTTCAGATTTCTGAACCGAACCACAACCGTTGCACCCGCAACGGCAGCCGGTTCCTCATCGTCGTCCGGGTTTTCAGGCCAACAACAGCATTACCTCAGTAAGTTTCGGATAGTTTAACGCCGCAATCTGTTTTACACCTGATTGACAAGCGACCTGTGACACCGGGCACATTTACATTGTACATGCTCACTTATCGCTGCGGTCTAAAGGTGTTGTCAGTTGTCAAACTATAGGCTTAAACTATAGGCCTAAGCCCAGGGTCGATATTTCACCTATTCAGAATTCTGAATCTGATTCAGATTCAGACTCTGAAAAACCTTTTATGTCTTTAATTTTTCCGAAATCTGAATTCAGATTCAGAGAAACTGTTTCAGATTTCTGAACCGAACCACAACCGTTGCACCCGCAACGGCAGCCGGTTCCTCATCGTCGTCCGGGTTTTCAGGCCAACAACAGCATTACCTCAGTAAGTTTCGGATAGTTTAACGCCGCAATCTGTTTTACACCTGATTGACAAGCGACCTGTGACACCGGGCACATTTACATTGTACATGCTCACTTATCGCTGCAGTCTAAAAGTGTTGTCAGTTGTCAAACTATAGGCTTAAACTATAGGCCTAAGCCCAGGGTCGATATTTCACCTATTCAGATTTCTGAATCTGATTCAGATTCAGACTCTGAAATACCTTTTATGTCTTTAATTTTTCCGAAATCTGAATTCAGATACAGAGAAATTGTTTCAGATTTCCGAACCAAAAACACTTGTTTTGTATTTTACTTTACAGACGTCAAAATAAAATTTTTATGCACAGATTTTATGAATATATACATTTGTAATTTATAACCCAAAAAATGTTTGTAGTACGCCTACAACATAACCAAACAGTGGATTAAAAAATACTATTTATGCTTTTATCTGTGTAAAAAATTAATTTTTAAGTTTTGTAAATTATTTCATTTAAAAAAAGCAATATGTTATCAAAAAAAAACCATTGTAAATTAAAAATAAAAAAACATGTTATTGCTAGGGATTGAAACTTGTCGGGGGCGAGAGCCCTAACCACTAGGCTATGGTGCTGTCAGTCTGACAAAAGGGGCTTATGAAGAAACTGGTTTCAGAATCTGAGACCAGTTCAGATTCTGAATTCAGTTTTGTTTCAGAAGTTTAGCGAAAATCTAAAAGACACAATTTTTAAGATTCTGATACTGAATTCAGAATCTGAATCTGAATAAGATTTAAAAATCTGAAAAGGTGAAATATCGACATCAGGTTTACACCCAAGTGATAAATAACAACGCGTTTTTGGCGCGTGTACACCGTTACACAGTGGTGTAATTGAGTAGTAAATTTTCACTTGTCACTACAGTGCGGTGAACCAGACCGTTGTCTTCTCTTTTAAAACATCCTACAAGATTGCTAAAAGAGTTGAAATATTGTGGAACTTCTTGTTCATCTATCCACGTGTGACGACCCAAAGTAGGAGCGAAAATACCCAGCCGCTAAAAAATTTAGACAGCCATATGAATTGAAAAATTTGGCCGATATATGAATTGAACCCGTAACCTCCAAAGTGGACTCGGGCGAGCTATCCATTACACAATAATCCAGACAATAAAAAAAAAAGATAATCGCTTGTTATTAACGTTTTTACCTTGAGGTTTTACCGAAGGAACACTTATGGTGTATGTGTCACACAAGACATACTGTATACAATTTATTTTTAACTTTGTGCATAGCAATATAGACAGGTGGTGTCCGAAATTAATGCTTGCTCGATTGCCCTGAATAACAATAACTAGCTTATTTTTAAAAAAGTAATATAAACACTTAATTAGAGTACTTAAACACAGACACACATAAATTGTCGAATTGATCTAAGTTTTGCATTGCATAAAACAATCAATTTTATGCTGTTTTTAGGAATTATTATATAGGAATACTGGTGAAATATTAACTCGTATTTTAAATTATGTCTTTTTTATGTATATTTTTCAATTTCAGCTTGTTATGAAGAAATTGTGGGTGCATCAAGCTTAAAAAAGTATCCTCCTGATTGTAAGTTTTTAAGTCTTATAAGTTATTGTATAACAATAAATAAAAATAGGCAAATAAAACCTAACTGAGCTCTATGATTTGCAGTATTTAATCAACCATTTACCCATAAAATCAATTAATTTAATTAACCAAAAACGGTTTAATTTATAAAAAATCCATAAATACCATACATAGTTTAAAAATTACTTATAAAGTTACTCAATTGGGAACAAAAATATAATTTTTAAAAGGATAAAGATGAATAATTTTTGTATATGATACGGGGTTTTTAGAGCCAAAAAGCAGAGAACTTGGAGCCATCACAAATTTTTGAAAAACGCGAGTCACAAACAATGGAACTTGCATCCCTTAAAAATTAGACTGGACTTAGGTTCAGATTTCGCTTAGGCTTAGATAAACGTTCAGCGATTTTTACTTTCGGCTTCAAATTTTTAACTTACGGCTCCAAGTTCCACAATTACGGCTCTAAGTTCTCTATTTTTGGCTCCAAGTTCCTGCTTTAAGTTTCCTTGGTTCCGTCGACCCTAAATCCACCATTTTATATAAAGTAAGGGGTAGAGTAAACTTTACAAAATTATCAAGTGCAGGAGCGTCGCTATTTTAGATTTCTACCGTTACAACGGCGGTCCAATTATTTACGAGGGCGAATTATCCTGCGGTTTTGAAAGGCCTTGCTGCTGGAACAATGCCAACCCGCCTGTGGACGAAATGGACTTTAGCGTCTCCGAGAATATGATCAAGCAATACGTAACTGAACGAAGTACAGG
>JASAMX010002263.1:0-29600 GCA_030248175.1 Microlaimidae sp. YZB2_3 | reverse complement strand
GAAGACCAGTATTTTATGAAACAGGCCCCTGATGGAAAATAATGGGTCATAGTATAATGGTATAAATTCTGTGTCATTTCATAAACTATTTTGAAAGTACGCCATTACGACGCAGTTTTTATATAGAAGCTGCTCATTTTGCGCTATATTATACATTTTTGGTTGTGTTATTTGGTAATAGATGTATTTGGAATTGAAAACATTATTTTATATGAACCGATGAATACTATTGTAATATATTTATTGGTCCATTTAAATGATAATATTAATGTTCCGAATGTGAGCACGAATTTAATTAAGAAATAAGAACAGAAAAAATTGTGGATGAGGTTGTTAATCGTGGGTTCTTAATTGAGCTCTATTAGATTTATAGATTTTAGGGGCGATGGAGCCGAGGGAACCTGGAGCTGGAACTAGGAGCCAAAAATAGGGAATTTTAAGCCGTAAATGGGTAGTTTGGAGCCGTAAGTTGGAAGCTTGGAGCCAAAAGTAAGAATCACTAAAACCCATACCTAAACCTCAGCGAAACTGAAATCTAAGGCCAAAGAAATTTTTTAGGGCTCCAAGTTCCCATTGTTAATTCTTTAGCTCAAAGTTGCAAAAAATTTTCGAAGGCTTTAAATCCTTTGCTTGCGGTTCCAAAGACCCCGTACGAAGCACCTGAAATGTTTTTGCAAATTAAACTTTACTGTGGGTTTTTTTTCTTGTAAGACTACGCAATAGAAGGGTGAAAACGTCCGACAATGTAGTGTTGTGATAACTACTTAAGTAGTTAACTCCTAAACTACTTAACTACCATGATTTTGGCTAACTACTTAACTACCTACTTTTTTTTTTAAAAAGTAGTTAACTACCTACTTAACTACCTACTTTCAAAAAAAAAGTAGTTAATACAAGTAGTTAACACAGTAGTTAAAAAGTTGACAAAAAATAGTTAGCAAAGTATGCAGAAAGTAGTTAGTGAAGTAAGCAGTCATGTATTTAGTGTTTTTATACAAACAATCAATATCTGCGGGGTGATATTAGGTAAAACTAACAGGTGTTTGAAACAAAATGTGAGAACGTGTACAGTAATCTACAGTATATTGCACGTGCTGCGAGTCTTCAATAAAAATCGATATTTTGCCAGTCAACAGTGATTTTATACACAAAGTGCTTCAAGTTTTTCGTTGAATTTTTTAGATATATTTGCGAACTCTAACCCATCAGTACTGTTATACAATAAAGTGGGTAAAAAATACACAATTTTTAAAAATAAGTTTGCAAAATACATCAGCAAAACATGTTAACTTAACACTAAATTATTTTTTCTTGTAAACAACCTCTTGAATTTAAACTATGTTATATTATCTGTCCAGCCGTTATGTAAATATTGCTAAACATAAAGAACTGGCAAAACCGATAAAATATGAAAATTGTTAATTATTAAAGGTGTTACGAATTACTGAGTGTTTTTTACACTAAAAATTTAATCTTTCATTCCTACTAAGGCAAGTATGTGTTTAGTTAAAGGATTAACTACTTAACTACCTACTTAACTACTTACTACTTAACTACCTAGTTCAAAAATTTAAAATAGTTAACTACCTACTTACAAGCTACTTGTAATTTCATTTAACTACTTAACTACCTACTTATAATTTTTAAAGTAGTTAACTACCTACATAACTACCTACGTTGATTTTTGGTTAACTATCACAACGCTACGACAATGTGTCATTTTTAGCTTCCAGCTAAAGTTTTTTTATAAAAAGATTTTGAACTCAAGAAAACGGTTGGAAACTCAATATTTTAATGATTGTGGGAATAACTCAGTTTAGTGTCATAGTAATAATAAAAAGAAATTAATTAAAAAAACGAGGTGACAGGGTTCAAAATACATTTTGTTTAGTAGATCTTGAATCTGGCACACCGTGAACTTATGCCCTCGTAACTTTTAAATCGTAAATTATTTAATTGTAAATTTAAAAATGAAAAATTTTGAAATAATTTTGGTTCCGGAATGAATTTCACATCAGGTTCTTTGAAAAACAAAATTTTCTGTCACTCCGTTAACTTTTGACCTCGTAATTATTAAATCGAAAATTATTGAATTGTAAATTAAAAAATGAAAAAAATCAAAATAAATTTGGGGGACAAAATAAATTTCGTATCAGGTTCTATGAAAGACAAAAGTTTTTTTGTACAGTAAAAAGACATTTTTTAACTAGAATTCCTGTTTGAAAAAAGACTAATCGTCAGGAAGGCTGTTGCATTCCGGTGGTTGGAGGCCGCCAGGTGCTATGACCGTTTTTGTGACAAAAATAATTACGAAAGTTAGTAAATAAAAAAATTACTTGTTATAAAATTTACCTACAAATATTTTTTAAATTACACGTACAATCTTAAGGCTGGTTCATATTTAAGCCAAAGCATCTTTTGGACAAAGCCCAAAAGACAAACAGTCCAAAGGACAAACACATCGTGAAAACGTCCTTTGGACTTACAACAGTCCAAAGAACAATATTTTAAGCAGTATTTATACTTCGTCCAAGAGACAACGTTCAAAAGACGTGTTGGACTGTCCAAATTAGGTTTTGGCTTTTCTAAAATTGTCCTCTGGATTTTGTCCAAAAGAAATTTTGGCTTAAAAAGGTGCGGTACAGAGTCCAACTTTTTTATCTTCGATTTGAATTATTTTTTGTGACAACCTTACCCCTGTCCCCAATAGCCTACAAAATATTTTTCATCAAAATGTCTCAAGTGGTTCAGGAGATATGACCCTGCAAAAATGGCGTTTTTCGACAATTCTATACTTGACAGGTTGCTCAATGGGTATTAAAATTTATATAACAAAATATGCATTTAAAGAAAGCGGCTACCTTTTATTTTAATTTGATACCTTGATTGTTAAGATTGGTGCAATATTTGTCGAGATATTGCGTTTCCCATACAAATAACCCGCGATTTTTTTTGCTAAAAATACAAAGTGACGGCAAAAAATGTTGGGCAAACTTAATCAAGTCACTGCCGTCGTTTTTGTTTTTTTTTTAGCAAAAATATCGCTGATTTTTTGTACGGGAAACGTAATATCTCGACAAATACTGCACCAATATTAACAACCAAGATATCAAATTAAAGTAGAAAGTAGCCGCTTTTGACCGATTGAGAAATCTGTCAAGTACATAATTGTGAAAAACACCATTTTGGAGGGTCATATGCATATCTCCTGAACCACTGGAACTATTTTAGCAAAAAAATTTTGTGGGCTATTGGGGGCAAGGGTAAAGTTTTCACAAAAAATTATCAAAATCGAAGACAAAAAGTATGAACCAGCCTTTAGTGTGCAGAAAGTATTTTTACAAAAGGTGGCTCTTTTATAGATTTTAGAAAATTTGGATGCGGTTTCCAATGGGACTGGTGACTGGGAACGCGGTCTCACTCCATAGCACCCCCGCAAAAAAATTTCAGGGGAATTTAAAAACGGGAGTTTTAATTTGCAAGTAAAAAACTATAAATGTCACTTAATAAATAATTTTCATATGCATAGAGTGTCGTTTAATTTGCAAAAGCATAGTTTGCTTGCAGCTGATTGCACAATCAGTATGATGTTCAGTTCACCGTTTTCGAACCAGAGAATCAAGGAATTCAAAAGTTTTCATACCTCAGTATTGCTTACGTAAGATTCAAAGATAACGCGATTATTTCTATTTATATTGTTGTCGTTACGCTGTTTGTTATTTTCTGATAAATGTTTTGGTCTCGTTATTGATGTAGTCCTAACCGTTGTTTTTAAGTTAACTTTTATTGTGTTAAATTTTAAAAATTGGACAACCGCCAAGTTATCAATAGCAAGAATGTTTTAGAGTAGAAAATGTCCGACTGTGTTAAACAATGGTTTTTATTTTGTTAATTGTACGTTAAAGATGCGGTGGAGAGTCAAAATTTTTGTCTTCAATTTTGATGATTTTTTGTAAAAACTTTTACCCCTGCCCCCAATAACCCACAAAGATTTTTTATCAAAATATCTCCACTGATTCAAGCAGGAGATATGATTCCCCCCAAAATGTTTTTTTTATAGTTCTGTATTTAAAAGATTGCTTAATGGGTATAAAAATTTAAATTACAAAATATAGATTTAAAGAGAGCAAGTGGCTATTCTTTAATTAATTTGATACCTTTAATGTTAAGATTGGTAGAGTAGTTTCTGAGATGCGTTTTTCGAACAAAAACCCTCGATTTTTGGGCTAAAAAACAAATGACAGCAGTGTTTTGATAAAGTTTGCCCAACATTTTTTTCCTACACTTTATATTTTTAGCAAAAAAACGCGGTTTTTTTGTACGGGAAACGCAATATCTCGAGAAATACTGCTCCCTTCTTAACAATCAAGGTATCGGATTAAAGTACAAAATAGCTGCTTTCTTTGAGTGCAAATTTTGTAACTTAGTTTTTATACCCACAGACAGTCATCTTTCAAGTACAGAATTGTCAAAGAAAGCCATTGTGGCGGTCATATTTTCTGAACCAATGAAGATATTTTGATGAAAAATTTTTTTGTGAGCTATTGGGGGCAGTGGTAATGCTTTTGCAGAAAATCATCAAAAGCGAAGACAAAAAGTTTGACTCTGCACCGCACTTTTAAGCAGTCCACATGTAAATTTTTATCATGTAGAAATAAAAATTTTCGAACGCAAAATTCCTAAATTAAATTTTTTTTACATAATACACTTTAAATTAGTCAAATATTTTACGTTTAAATACATAATAATATATACGTCCGATGCAACAAAAAACCTAGAATCTTTGACAAGATTAGGTGGAAAAAAATCTCATATGAAGATTTTACGTTTGCAGTTTTTTTGCAGTTCGAAGTTTGCAGAACAAAAAAATTGCAAACGCAAAAAGTAGATAAAATTTTTCCACAAAAAACTCTTAAATAATTCAAATTATTCAAAATATTTCATGTTTTAACATGTAAAACAATTTATACGTCGTATTCATCAAAAAACGTTGAATATTTGACAACATTTCGCGAAAAAACCTCATCGAAGAGTTTTACGTTCGCAGTTTTTTGTTTCCAAATTCGCGATTAACATGTTGAATAGTCTACAGTATTGCGTTGAAAAATTATTATGTAGATTATTCCACCAACTGTAGATTATTCCGCAGGTCGTAGTAGATTTTTTACATGATGAAAAATCTACAATGTGTAACAGTCTGCGTATAATTAAAAAAACTGTTTAACACAAAGTCGGACATTCTCTACTCTTATGCATTCTTGTCAACAGTAAAATTCTCGACTCTGCTGGTAAAAGAACATCCAAACTAACCTCAATCATAGTTACTGGATTTACTGTAGCAAAATTATGAATAAAAATTAAAGAAAATTGATACACATGGTAAAATACATTTTCTTAAAATAACTCTTCTAAATTATGAAAATTTCTCAGATTCCCCTCAAAATTTGTCTGTTTTATCTACCATACTCATTCCACAGCCGAATGAATAATCTAAATGCAGAAAAATAAGTTTACATAAAAGGTTTTTGTAACATAATTTTGTTCAAAATTATCATTTGGCAATCGAGCAGATTATTTGAGGTTTGGTTGATAAGATGCCTTATATTGAACGGAACGTGGCAGCAGTCAAACTAACTGGTGAACTGAACGAACACCCACTTTTTGCATACATAGCCAGAAAAGGCGATTGATACATCATTTATGTGTGCAATTTTATATACAATGTATTAATTTCCCCTCGTCTTATTATTATTTTATATATTTCTTTAGTTTAAAATTGAGGACTATGTTTTTGATAAAATATGCCAAATCGAGGCAAGCACTAAAAGACACCTACCACACCTACTACACCGACCGACCTAAGCAACCTAAGCAAAACCTCAAAATCAAACAAAACATTAAATTTAGCTTGATTTTAAGGTTTTGCTTAGGTTGCTTAGGGAAATTTTTAGAAACAAGAGGAGTTTCACCCCTCGGTTGATCGGTCGGTGTAGTAGGTGTAGTAGGTGTGGTAGGTGTCTTTTAGTGCTTGCCCAAATCGACGTGACTGCGAGTTGACAATTTCGTATAGCTGCTCTAGTCTTTGAATATTAATATTAAGATTTTTTATTATCATCGCATATTGATTATGGTGTTGTTTTAATAATGCTTAATCAAATGATAGTAAAAAATGATTAATATCAGGTAAAAAAACTCATTGCAGGCTGTACCTACAAAATCTTGGTTACGCAATTTTTGTTTGTTCTTTTTTTAATTCGAAAAACAATCTTCAATTTAACAAAAAACAA
Source organism: Microlaimidae sp. YZB2_3 (assembly GCA_030248175.1). Taxonomy (NCBI): domain Eukaryota; kingdom Metazoa; phylum Nematoda; class Chromadorea; order Desmodorida; family Microlaimidae; species Microlaimidae sp. YZB2_3. Next base: position 23,313 of record JASAMX010002263.1, on the reverse strand, counting down.
ATAGAAAAATTTTTTAGAAGACGAGACATAGATTTATGGCAAAATTATTATTGTGAATAGCAGGGTTTCATTGTTCGAAAAGAACTAAGAGTATACAACTTAATAAATTTTAATAAACTTAATTCAAAACATATGGTATTGTAGGAAATTTTAATAAATTTAGGATTTTGATTATACGGCCACCAGTTTAAGATAGGGGTTGAACTAGTTTTCCAAACAAGTTGTAAAAAATGTTCAAATTATTTTGAATGTTTCACCGAACTGAGAACGATTTCTGAAAATATTTAAATATGGGCTTTTCCGATTATTCTGTACAATTAAAACTTTTTAAAATGTTACTTATGACTGTTTTGTCTTAATAATGTCCAATGTTTCAGCAAAAACTATAAAATAAAATTTAGAGAATTTTTAGAAAATTTTTAATTAATTTTTATTGCCGTCATGCATACTTTACTCAACTCAACGTTGGTGCAGCTTTGTCCCACAAGTGGTATAAAATAGTAGTATATTTTCGTGGTTGAATAAAAATATCACAATTTTTTCCAAAAATCTATTACCGTTTGTAGTAATATTTTTATAAACCCTAAAATTTATGTATAAAATTAAACCAAAAACAGAAAAAAAACCGTTAATAATTATGAAACAAACTAAGAATATCCTATTACAAAATTTAGCACGTACATTTTGAGGAAATATTTTTAGCTTGAAATTCCTGGACAATATTCTATTTTCAATTCTACTTCTTTATGCAATGGGTTTTTTTATCTGCATGTTGAGAACAAAAGTTAAGGTATACACGCACTAGGAAAATAAATTAAATCTGGCATGCAAGCTGCAAACCAAGAGTGAAAATGCAAAAACTAAGCAGATTCGTTCAGATTTACAGCTTTTAAAATAACCCACGGTTTAATGTTTTGTCCTGGGTTGTTGAATCTCGTTTAAACAATGATAACGTTCAAGCAACGTAATGATAACTCATATGGTTGAACTAAAAATTGCTGTTTTAAGTCAATGCATTACTACCACTATGTAATAAGATTGTTGTAGCAAAAAAATGTATTTTCCTATCACTGTTTCATCAAACATTCAGTAGTTGGTAAAGCAACATCTTGTTTTTATCGACTTACGGCTTTAGTGTTTACTTAAGTATTATCTTTAGGAAGACTGTATATGAATATTGTTAAAAGCTAATTATTTTTTTAAACTAATTTTTTGTGTAGGCTAAAAGGTAAAAGCTGTGATTCTGTGCGGAAATTTAAATTTGCACTCTGGTGGGTCGTATTTTTCCTACCGTTTTGTGGAAAAATGCCCACAGTAGTGTGCATGAACCTGCACACAGGTAGAAATACCAGAATATGCAAGTTTTGGTGTTCCTGTTGTGGTATTAAAATAGTTTTAGTTATATTGCCACTTTTTTTATTGCTTTCTATTTTTTATTTATTATCACTTTTATCACTTATTACTACCTTTTGATTTCGTTTTTAGCCGGGTTTAAACCGAAATTTACGCTTTTTTCCTGACATTTTTCTATGGTCCTATCACTTGCGGGTTTTTTGCACTGTTTTGTTTTGGCAGAATTTCAGACCAATCTTTTGAAATCGACAAATTAAAAAAATGAATTTTTTTATTTGGCTGAAGTTGTGTATCGCGACGGCTGTGTGTATTCAATGTAAGTTTATTTTACATTTCTCTGGCAAATTTTATTCGTAGTGTTAAAATTACTGTAATCGACCATAGTTACATGAGGATCAATTTGCATACAACAGGAGTAAGTTTGCAATACATCCTTTAGAATTTTGAGTTTAGTACAATCATGAATCACTTGCTATGATGATGTTTTTTTTTGGTAAAAACCACTGAACTCAAATTCCAAAGGATGTATTACAAATTTAATCCTGTTGTATGCAAATTAATCCTTATGTGACTTTGGTCGATTGACACAAAAAACTTTATTAATAAAATAGTGCCTATGAAGAATAACGACGGATATTTGAATGTACAAAAAGGTATCGTAGAGGATTTGGCATGTAAAATAAGGTGGAGTAGGAACGATTACCAAAAATACCAAAAATTTCTGATGAAAAACTATTTTTAAACTAAAAACATATAAAATGGTCATTTATACAAAAATTGAATGCACAATAGAATAAACTAAATAATAATTCATAAATCCATTAATAAAGTGTACATTTCCTCCCAATTTAACTTCTATATTTAATCGTTAAAGTGTAACGTTTTGAACTGTAAAAAAGTAGGAGGCAAATTAAGAGGAGATGTACGTTTTTTCTACAAAGATATTTTACAGTATTTTTGGGTGTCTGATTTTTTTCTGCCTACTTTCTACTAATATCACTAAGGAATCTCTTTTTTAAACCTTTTCGTACATTCGAATTTCATCGTAATTCTTTGTATTTTGCAAAAAAATTAAATGGACTAAATTCGAATGCCATCAGGAAGCTTAATCACTGAGTGTTGTTGGATTAATGCCAGCGGTTAATTTCAAATCCATTTCCAAATACTTGAAATGGTTAAAATAAAAAAAGAAATAATACAGAGTGCATTTCTGTTATTCTTTTGAATTTAAAAAAAATATTCTGCACGGCGGGTGGCTGTTATTCACCGACCGCTCTGTCAATTCTACAGTGCCATTAAGTTTAGAAAAAAATTTAAATAAGCATGCTTAGCAAAAAAAAAAGATTTATTAATGTAATATTGTCACCGAAATGCTCGTGCGGGAATGTTTATTGTAACGAGTAAGAACTGGTTACTGTAGGGAAAACCGAAACCTTAAGTTAGGTAGTAAGGACAAGGGGTGACAAGGGGGGGGAAGCGCAGATCCTAGCAAAACGAGCTAGAATAAAATGCTACACACCTTAGCGTGTAGACGGGTTTCCTTTTGCGTTTAAACCCTGCTTCGGTAAGGGTGTTGTTGCGGTGCTGGAGTAAGCGACCGAATATAACAAGAAGAGTTTATTAACTGAATAATCATCCCTACACCGCGCCTTTTCCATCAGCGAGTTTTACAGAAACCAAAAAGGGAATTAATAAATAAAAACCTTAAACACACAGCCAACCGGCTACAATATTTATAACTAAGATTGAAATTTATACATTAATAAAAATAACTTCTGAGTTAATGTGATATGCTTACTTAAAATTTTTTCTAGTCCACATCTTTATTATACATCTATTTTCTAAAAGTTTTTCAAAATAATTTATAATTTCATATTTGGCATGAAATCAGCATAGAAGTTTGCTACCAAATACTAATAATATTGTACACAGTATTTTTTGTATCGGTCATAACTGAGTTTGGAACCGTTAGTACTCAGGGCAATCTTTCTACCAGGAAACCATCTTGTTTTACTTTTTTACACATCTGTTTTTAATTTTTAGTCATAGATGCTGGGCGTAGACGCAATGGAGACAGAGACAGTAACGAAGGTAAAGTAAATTTTAATAAATAAAAAACTTTTTCTGTGAATCAATGAATTTTTATTTTAATTTTGTAAATGCATAAAATAATGAGTGCTCATCTGAGTAGTGGAGCATTTGCTATTATAAAGGTGTAAAAAACAGCAATTTATAAATAAATTACGCATATTATGTCATAAAACTATTGCGTAGCTTCAAACTCACTGGGTAAATATTCAATACATAATAATATTCTAGGTTTTATTAATAGAATATTATACTAATGGTAATTTTAACTGAGTTCAGAGTCAAAGAATTTTTTCAGTTGCAAAATTAAAAAAAGAATTTGACAGCATTAATTTGCCCTTGCGGATTAAAAAAACATGAAGCACATTTAAAACATTCCCTGGATTAAAAAGCTTATACATTTAAATACCTTATTTAGTTTAATCATTTAAAACAATAGTATTAAAACCGTAGTATTAAATTCTTAAATTCTTGAATTATATGTATTGAATCCTTTCAACCCCAAAAATAAGTTCGTAAACTTAATTACTGAAGTTGAAATAACTTTGTATTAAACATAAAATTTATATTTTAGACAGACTCCGTGTTCTTGAATTGACGGCGGAAAGAAAAGCTAATAATCAACGAGCTATACTTGGCAAGCCTAACAAATTTGCTTTAGAAGTGCAGAAGAAGACCAAACGAGGAAAAAATGTGTAAGTGTGTGGTTATAATAAAATAAAAATTAAAGATTTCGTTATTATAAATCTCAACGGTGTGAAACTACTATAACTTTAACTCCAACAAAAATATTTTACTGATAAGTCTTAGAAAGTAGTTTAACTGACTTAAATGCACAAAATTGTTTACTGCGTTATTTTTGTCATGCCTAAAATTATAAAATGAACTGCGCATAGCTAATTAGATTGTTATGTCATCTGATCTAGCATTACGCAGTTCATTTCATAACTTTAAATTCCGATTTTAGAGCTCTAATTTTTTTGATTAGGGCAACTGACTTAAATTTGGCCAGCTTAATTTCGTCCACCAAATGTTATTTTTGTCATGCGCGAAATTATAAAATAAACTGCTATAGGTAATAGAACGCCATGTCATCTATCCAACCGTAAGCAGTTTATTTTATAACTTTTGATTCCCATTTTAGAGCTCCGATTTTTTTTTATTACACGGGCGGGTTGGTTTTCTAATTATTGCTGTTTTAGAGTGGAAGTGACCTCTCTGCGAGGGGACTGTCAACCGGACGATAAGTACCGAACAATCGACGGTACTTGCAACAACCTCAACAATCCGCGCTGGGGAGCCCCCAGCAAATTTCGCCGCCTTTCCGTCCCACACTATTCCGATGGTAAGTGTTATTAGATTTTATTTTGAATTAACTTTTTCTGATTATTAGCTCGTTTTTACACTCGCAGCAATCCGACGGTATAGAAATCGATTTTATTTTTGGATCAACTCTGTCAAATTATTAACCCGCTGCTTTAATTGACTTCAGACAGTAATTTGCACGGAACTAAATAAATTTAGCCGTTTATTGATACACACGGTTTGGTTGAAAAAAAAAGTTTGTTAGCTATATTTGCCAAAAGAAAACTCCAAAAATACCATAGATTGCCCCGGTTTTTTATGAAAACTATATGCTTTTAGTTTTGATGGAAATTTTGCTAATAAAAGAATCAATGATAATAAGGCTAAAAAATATAAACTATAGGAGGGGGGGGGGGGGGGAAAATGACGTCATAATTTTAGGGTACTTTTTCTTTTGGCGGGGGGAGGCAATAAAATGGGGGGCAATAAAACGGGGGGGGGCAAATCCTCCAATAAAACGGGGGGAGCATTTCCAGACCGTGCACAGGTCTGAACACCTCATCATATTATATTGCGTTAAAATTAATTTTGAAAAAAAAAGAAACCAAACGTAAAAACGAACGTAGTTTCTTAAAAAGTTTTGCCACCAAAACACAAAATAATTTACTTGTGAGCCCAATTCCTTGTGGTACAGGTAAAATGTTTAAAAGCTACAGGCTGTAAGGATAAAATTTAGACTCCAAAAGAAAATTGATAATACTATCATTGGAGTTAAAAAAGTAACTGGCAATGTAATTCGGTTTGACGCAAGTTTCTTGGTGGAATTATTATCTAATACTTTGATGTCCGAAAGCATATTCAGTTAGAACCTTATACAATAGATGCGTATTATCGCGAAAACAGCCTTCCTTCTTTAAGATCTGTACGCTGTCCTATCTAAAAAATAATTAAACAAAATGATATAAAGTACAAGGTAAAGATAAACGTCTGTATACTTATGATGTTCTAACCTTCCAATATCAATATCATGCTCTGGAGCTAGCGATTTAAAGTAGAGGGAGTTTCGAAGCTTCGCCTCTTAATTGAGCGATTTATATGGTAAGGAACTGGCGATTAATGGTGTAACGCAGCAGTCATTCAATAAGGTACTAGTAGGTTCATGTACTGTGTCGTCCATTTTTTATCCAAAACTTTAAAAAGCAAAAAAATCCAATTATTCAGTCTCATATTTTCAGATGTCAGAAAAATAACAAAAAAAAACATTTAGAAGTGACCAGACCTGTGCACTGCCCCCCCCCCGGGCTAAAAACCGGGGGGGGGGGGGGGCAATTCCAAAATGGGGGGAACGGGGGGCAACTTTTTTGAAACGGGAGGGGGCAATAAAACGGGGGATCAAGCAGGGGAGAAAGAAAAAAATAAGAAAAAAAGGAGAAGAAAAGAAAAAAAAGAAAAGGGAAAAAAGGGACAAAAAAAGCGAAAATAAGGTAAAAATAGGTCTAAAATGTTTTAAAATACATTGAAATAGGCTAAAAACTGCAAAAAATTCGCGATGATGGCGTCATCATAGGTCAAAAGTGACGTCAGAATTTTAGGGTACTTTTTCATTTTTTGGCGGGGGGGGGGGGGGCAATAAAACGAGGGTAGGGCAAATTCTCCAATAAAACGGGGGGGGGGGGCATTTCCAGACCGTGCACAGGTCCGAGTGACATACCCCCAAATCCTCGTCAACGTCTGGTTGGTTATATCCGGCGTCCACGGCCAGACTGCCGATCCCGGACACGTCGGGGTGTTCGTCTTCTAACAACAAAGCGCCGGAATAATGTTGATCACTGCTTCCTAACCTGTAAATTCCGTAACTGGTATAAACGCAGTAAAAACATAAAAACAACAAAACACACATAGGTGTTTTTTGGGGGGGGGGACAGAGGGGTGCACCCCCCTCCCTAGAGCCAAAATTTTGGACCCCCCCTAGAAAAAAATCAGGGGGCCCCCCTCCTCCCAAAGCTCGGAAGCGGTGCGGCCAGACCCCCCCCCTAGCAAGGCTGACCCCCCTCCACCCCTCTCCCTTACAATTTTGTAGTATATTTTTTATTTACTGTCAAAACCACTGGTTTTTAGTTAAAAAGTGTTAAAATACACTTTTTAGGCCTAAATAGGCTGTTTTAATAAATAAAATTAAATATTAACCTAAAAACACTTAAATTTTTTTGTTAAAAAAATTTTGCTAAAAAATTGGTCCCCCCTTAACCCCCCCCCCTAAAGTTGAAATCTCGTCACCCGGCGTCGACCCCCCCCCCCCCCCTAAAAAGCCAGGGGGTCCGGACGCCCCTGGACCCCCCCCTAAAAAATTTTGGCTTTCCAGCCGGGGGTGGACCCCCCCTAGCGGACCCACCCCCTAGCGGACCCGACCAAAAACACCTATGAAAACACACCACTCTTTCTTAAGTCAATACACAAAAACCTTAGTTGTTTTTGAGAAATTATTTTTTTAGATTTTAAAACGAAAACGAAAAACAAACAATCATCTAACAAAAATTCTAAAAGGTTTTAAATTTTATAAAAGCAAGTATAAAATCAGGGCAGCTAAACTAAAAACAAACAAGCGCGGCTGGTTGATTTTGTTCAGGAAATAAAAATAAAATAGGAAACCAATCAAATCTTAGCAATTTAGCGCTATTTATACAACCACACGCACACCTAACTCGCTTGCTATAAGTGACGCTAAATCGTTTCGATCGGTTAATATATTGTGGTCCCTTCATTTTTATTCTCTGAACAAACAAAACGAACAAGCAACTAGTCCCTTTAAATACACTAAACTTGCTAAACTATGTACAAAGTAACATTTTATTTTTGATTAGTTTTCTTTTTTATCGCTAAAATAGGCTGAACTGAATAATTTATAAAGTTTATTGGACCGTATGGGAGGAACTTCAACACTAACAATAAATATTGTTTATAATTAATTATTAATAGTCTTACATTCCTTTCGCTCCTTTGTGTTTTTTAGCGAACTTTCTGGCCATTAGAGCAAACTTTTGACGCGATGCTAAAAATACAATCTATCTTAAATTGAATTAACCTTTTTGTAAAATATACAAATTAAAAAAAATCTAGGTGCATTTTTTGGGTAAATTTGTCGAGTACCAAATTACATTCTATTAAATGACATCATACTAGAGGCTTTTTGATACTGGATTCGTAGTAACTTGATTTATTTTAAAAAAACAACAAATACCATTTAGATATACATGAGCAAGTTGGTCCGGAGTGAGGGGTTAAAAAAATCTGAGAAACGCATTTTACCCATATAATTTTTTTTAGAGTGCATGTTACCCAAATCGTTTTTCGATTTTGAAAGAAAAATAGGTTAAAAAACGCTAATTTTAGGTCAAAAAGCCCTTTTTATTGCATTTTTGAGCTTTTTATTGCTTTAAACATTATTTTGACCTTAAAACTCCAGTTTGGAGGCAGTTAGAAGTCATTTCAAAGAATTTTTTTCCTTCATTTTCCAATATTGGGGGGTCAACCTTTTCTTTCCCCCCACTTCTGAGTAGGAAGGAGTTAAACCCCCATCTCAGAATTCGGGGGGATACATTTACAGGAAGATATTGATAGTTCAATGGCGTGGGGGGGGGGGCGGCCGCCCTCCTCCCCGAAATTCGGCGAAGCCGGATTTTTTCTTAAGAGAGGGGGACCTTAAGTTTTTTGAATTTTGGGAGAGAAAATTGTTTTCTTGAACATTAATACACAAACCTTCCTGATGCCTTCCAAAAGCATATTAATAGTCCAAAATCAAATTTTCACCGCTTCGCGGGTAGTTTAAATTGACAAGTTATCTTAGTTTTTTGATTTCAAATCGATTATGCCATTCAATAGTTATGGCATACCTACATGATAAATTAAACTACTATAAACACTATTATTAACCTTTTATTAACGTTTTAAACACATGTTTTAAATCTAAAGGAATAAAAACCTTAATTTTGTAATAAACATCATATGGAATTAAAATTTCTAGTATTTTAGCACCTTAAAATAAAAATTTTCTCCTCCCGGGGGCATTCTGCCCCCCGGACCCCCCTGACAAGGGACTCCGCCCCTTAACCCCGCTGGGGGCTCTCGCCTCTCCAACCCCCCATTTCTGGGGAGCTGTCGCCCCTCACACCCCCCTTCAGGGTTAGTATTTACCCTCCAGACGGACCGCCCCCCCCAAATGAAATCCTGGGCACGCGCCACTGTGATAGTTGACACATTTACATAATGAATATAAGTGTTTTTTTAGGAAAGGGAAGAGAGTCCAAATTTGAATCCAATTTCCAGAAAAACTCAGGCTTAATCTCTCAGCGCAGTTCAACAACGGTGCGGCTTACTTTTTAAAAAATCCCTGAGTCTTGACCAACTCTCCTTTTCTCCCAGCAAATTTTTAGGCATAATTTTTTGATCTATACTTAGTGTTACAAACACGTTTTTTAGTACAACCATACGTGGGCAGCCTCTCGGATTTTGGGGGAGTATACCCGACCCCCGAATTACGGAGGGGGTTCCAAAAAATTTTTACCCCAAATTGTAGTGGGGTGTCGGCATTTTCGAGATTTTGAGAGGGTGTATAACCCCCTGCCCACCTATGAGTGCAACAAACAGTAATTTTATACATTTTTATACCTAAATAAGTTTAGTTTAGATAATGAAATTAATTATTAGTCCTAAAAAACTTAAACTGGTAATTTAAAACAACTTTCCTCGAAAACCAAAACCCACCCCTGACCATAAGTGTTTTTGGTCAGAAGGGGGGGGGTCCACCCCCGGGTGGAAGGCCAAAATTTTTTAGGGGGGGGTCCGGAACTTTCTGGCTTTTGAGGGGGGTATATTCGACCCTGAAATTTGAGTGGGAGGTGTCCCAAAATTTTTGTGGTATACATATCTCAAATACACCGGTTTTAGTACTGGGACTCGCCAAATTGTAGTAGGGTGTCCGGGGTACCTGCATATTTTAGAGGGAGGTTTCGGTTAAAATCGGCATTTTCTGGAGGGGTGGGCAGGGGTATAACCCCCTGCCCACCTATGATCATACATGAGTTGATTTTATAATTTCGTGTTACTACAGGGTTAACACGTGAAAAATATTTCGGGGGATCGGATTTACTAGTCTCGTTAAAACTGATTGAGACAGAAAAAATTTATCTCACCAACGCCAGCCCTCCTGGCTTGTCTTAGCGCCTGCCCTTTGCAAAATCTGCATAGGGGAGATAAGTTTCACAGGTGTGGGTTTTTTTGTCACTGTCGACCCGGGGGTGGACCCCCTAAGCATACATGGGCAAGTTGATCTGGAGTGGGGGGGGTTAAACCCCGAATTATGGAGGGGGGAGTTAAAATCCAAAAAACGCAAAATACCCATATTGTTTTTTTTCTGGAGTGCATTTTAACCATATCGTTTTTCGATTTTGAAGGAAAAATAGGTAAAAAACGCTAATTTAGGTAAAAAAGCCATTTTTATAGCATTTTTAAGCTTTTTATTGCTTAAAACATTAATTTTGATCTCAAAATTTAAGTTTGAAGGCAGTTAGAAGTCATTTTAAAGACATTTTTTTCTTCATTTTTCCAAAATTGAGGGGGGTTAACCTTTTTTCCCGCCCAACTTTTGAATGGGGAGTTAAACCCCGCTTCTCAGAATTTGGGGGGTTAACCCCCCAACCCTCCCCCCGTGCCCATGTATGCCCCTAAGCGAACCCGTCCAAAAACATCTAACTACCTTACCTTTTCCCATGTGTTTAATCTTGTTTTTGGAATGGGGGTCGTCGTCTACGCGGGGAATGGGCTGGGGTAGGGGAAAGCCTCCGTACCGCCGCCTTAAAAACTTTTTGCCTTTCACCCGGCGTGCACCCCCCTAGCATATGGGACCGAAAACATCCATAGAAAGAGTTCTGATGCTGAACCACCTCAACAAAATAAAATAAACGTAGGAGTCGATTGTGAAATTTTTCGTTGGAGCAAAATCAAAACGTAGAAAATGCTTGGTTGGAACCGGGCTTACTGAAGTCTCTTCAATTTTAGATGCACATATCTCGCTAACGGTACTTACCTTTTCCCATGTGTTTAATCTTCTCTTTGAAATGGGGGTCGTCGTCACCGCGGGGGACGGGTTGAGTGTAAGGGAACGCCTCCGCGGCCACCGGGTCCTCTTCCCCGTAACCCTCCGACGCCCCGTCCCGCACACCGATATCTAAACCAATTTTGTTTGTTTTTTGTTTTTTGTTAAAGTAGGCCAGCTACAGGATTTTAACCCTGTCTTACTGTCCGAAAAACCTAGTAATTTAACATATAAACGTTAGTAACGGGCGGAACTGCGGAGCCCCCGGAACCGGAATTGAGGTTTTACGAAAATCCGGAACTGGAATTCCAAATTTTGCCCGGAACATCTGGAACCCGGAACTGCCTATCCAACTGCGAAATCTCCAGAACACCGGAATTCAAAATTTTGCCCGAAACACCCGGAACCGGAACTGTCCCTCACTAATAAACGTACAGCACGTCGTCACCACTACAGAATGAGTCAGAATCGTCATAATATACTCGTTATTTTTTAACACACAAATACTGTAAAACGTGTTGAGTTCCAGTCACGCTGATTTTATACTGATTGTGACTTTTTATGAGTAGTAATGACGATTAGGTAATTATAGCAATTATTTAGTACGCCTCATCGTATTCACCTTAATCGGAAGGTTATTCCGGCTATGATTAGGGTAACTGACTTAATTTCGGCCACCTTTTTTTATTTTTTGAATAAGTTTTTTCAGGCTTTTTCAATCAAGCCAAAATTTGGTCTAAAAATCAAACAAAAGCTATATTTGTTATTCCAGTGCAAAATTTGAATATTTCTGTTAGACTTAAAAATCAGAGAAGGTTTAAACTTTTTTTTAAAGTGGCCGAAGTTAAGGCGCGTGCCATTTATTTCGGCCACCTACAAAAAACTGGCCATAACTATTGCTTAAACGAACAATAAAAATTTCTAAAGGTTGCAAATTTACCCTTAGGTATTGTTCTTGGTACATATAACTTAATTTTTCCCGTTTGCGAACTTTAATAGTTATTAGCAAGACTTTAAATAATTATGTCAAAACCTTAAAAAAACAAGTTTTAATAATTTGTATTTTTTGTTCAGTTTTTATTTTTGGCTTAAAAAACGTCAAAACAAAGTCAAACGAGCAAAAAAAATTCTTTATAAATACGGTAGTACAATGATATTTAAAAACAACAAAAAACGGCAGGTTCTTTCACCTAAATTTTCAGGTGGCCGAAATTAACGGAATCTTAAAATGCACAGTTAGTTAAAGGCATTGCAAAATGATTTTGAAGAAAATATCAAAACATGAAAATTAACAACTTTGAGCCTTAAATAGAAGATATTTTAAGGTTATATATTGCTTCGTTCTAAATTTGATGCAGTTTAAACACAAAGCAAAAATTAGGAAAATCACAAAAAATTCACTTTTTGTATGAAAATGTTGATAATGTAGAATAACAAAAATAAAAAACTTTTGTAAAAACACTTTATTCAACATTAATCCAGTTACTTTTGTGCTAGTTCTTTGGTGTTTTAAAAATAAGCCAATTTTCTAACACCCTAAATTGGTGGCCGAAATTAAGGCGTGGCCGAAATTAAGTCAGTTACCCTACCTAAAACTTATGCGATTTCCTTATCTGCTCGCTAATAACCTGAAAAATTATTTAATTTTTTTGTTGGTGTTTCCCTATTTTCGCATAATGTTTGTTTATTTTTTTCTATTTTTCTCTTTTTTTGCCTTTTGAACCAATTTGTTGGTTATTTTTGCCCCGCGTTTTATTCCACGTCCATGTTTAAATTAATTTTTTGTTCTCACCCATTTCGGAAATCTTTTGAAAAAAAAAAAAAAAACTCAGCATAAATGAAATTTTAGATGCTTACTCATTTTTTAATTTCGTTGGGTTGAGATGAATCAAAGGCAAGGAAGGGGTCACCGGACTTTTTTTTCAGTTTGAATAAAAAAATGTTTGGTCGTTAAGTTGAGGGTGGAATGGAGGGTTTCTTTTATAAAAAACATATTTTAGGCGAGTTTGCTCCCGCTAATAAAAACTTTCAAGTTTTAGGATTGGTTTTTGATATTTAAGAAGGGATATTATAGCTCAATTTACCCCCTCAAAACCACTAAAGAATTTTTTTTGCCGGGAGAATTTTTTTAAACTACATTTTTATTTTAGAACTGAGACTTTTAAATTATTGATGTGCGTGCGTGTATGCGAGGGTTTCTCAGGTAGTAACTCTATATTATATTGGGGACAGGTTGTTAGTTGTTTATAGATTTCTAATATTTTTTTTGTGGATGGAGGGAAGGGTAAGCGCTATAGGTGGGCAGGGGAGGGTTGTGGGTGGGGGGTTTTACCCATACATGAGCACGGGAGGAGAGGGTTGGGCGTTGGGAAGGGGGGGGTTAATTTTCCTTCCAAATTTTAAGAAGCGGGGTTTAACCCCCCACTCAGAAGTGGGGAGTGGAAAAGAAAATGTTAACCCACCAATTTTGGAAAAATAAAGAAAAAAATGTCTTTAAAATGACTTCTAACTGCCTTCAAACTTAAGTTTTGAGTTCAAAATGAATGTTTTAAACAGTAAAAAGCTCAAAAACGCAATAAAAAGGGCTTTTTGACGTAAAATTAGCGTTTTTTACCTATACGATATGGGTAAAATGCACTACAGAAAAAAACTATATGGGTATTTTGCGTTTCTCGGATTTTAACCTCCCTTCCCCCTAATTTGGGGTTTAACTCCCCACTCGGGACCAACTTTCCCCATTTATGGTTACACTTACACCCCTACCAAAATCCCGATTATAGCCGCCCCCCTAAAATTTGGGGGTACCCCGGACTACCCCCCCTAAAATTTGGGGAGTCTTAGTACTAAAAACGCTAAAAAGGGGTATTTAAGGTATACCCCAAAAATTTTTTTTCGGACAACCCCCCCCCCCAAATTTCGGAAGTAGGGTATACACCCCAAAATCCGGAAGGCTGCCCACCAATGATAAGCGGTATAATTCATAGACGCACAAGTTGAAATAGGAATAGGGGTAAAAAAGTTAGAAAGAGGGGTTAAAATTTAGGAGGGGTTTAGGAGAAGATACAAATCTATAAATTTTTTTGACCACATGGCTTTTTTTTCTGAAGTGAATTTTTTTACGATTTAGAGACATAAAAAAGTGTTAGTGTGGCAATAAAACGGGGGGGGGGCAAATCCTCCAACAAAGCAGGGGGCATTTTCAGACCGTGCACAGGTATGTAACAGTTAATATTAATAATTTAGGTTAGTTTGCTCTAACCTGAAAATCCACTGTAACAAGCTTTTCCTGTTATGTTTTCGTCCCAAAAGTCCGTTTTACTCTTTTGTTTCTTGTTCTAAATTTGTAACATGTTTGGAATACTGGAATACAACAGTAGTTCGGATATATATATAGTACGAAAAAAGGCAAAATTTATTTTTCACAAAACTAAAAAAAGTTATTTTAGTTGATTTTATTCGTGTTATTTTGATTAGTGCAATTCTTATTCTTTGTATTTTTTAAATAATACAATGAAATGGAGTTGGGTTGCGAGACAACTATTATCCTCCCAATTAAAATAATAATGTCGATTTGAGTTACGAGACGATTATAAGCTAATAATGAATATTATTCATGAGATTAATTTTGCACATATTTGTTTAAAGCATTTTGATTTAAGCGAGAAACAACGCCATATAAAAGCCAAGCCCATAAACTTAAGAGAATTTGATTTTTTTTAACTTTTATTCGTTAATTTTAATGTAAATTAAAAAATGATGGCATCATAATAATTTCCAGTTAATTAACCCTCTGGATTAATAACTACTGACGGTTGTACTCTCGTGTTCTTACCCCAATTTTGCAATCTTAGCATAAAACACTACGGGGTATTTTTCAGCCGTTTAAAACAACAAGAATAGGATAAGAAAAATCCGACGAATACGTAGATTAAAATTATTTATTTGCACTTTGCTTTATGTGATTGTCAAATTATGTATTTTTTATTTTGCACAAAATAAACACGCGTTGAGCACACCTTAATTTTCTTTCCAGGAGAAGGTAGTGGAGAGCGATCTGGAGACGAAGTACTGCTGGACGATTTTGTTGAAAGAAAGGAAGACTTTTTGTTCAAAGACTTTTTTCTAAAACTTTTATCACTTTCTTCCATAAATTGCAGATCTAAACAAAAAATACAACTTACCGAATATTATTTTATAAGGTAGCTTTTTTAATTATACTATTAGCGTTGGGGTTTAAAGATCTCTACAAACAATAACTATTCAAAATTTGCATGAGAACAAGGGCGTAGCCAGGAGGGGGAATGGGGTTATGGGGATTGTAACTCGGTGGAGGTAAAAATTTGAGGGTCCTGGAGGAACAATTTTCAAAAATTTTCTCGCGGCCGACGTTTATATACCTGATTACAGCTTTTAAATGATGTTTCTGGTGAATTTCGAAAGCAAACAAAGCATTTACAAAATTCATTATTCAAGCAGACAAAGCACACATTCCCAAAGGTCACATTAAGCACACAAACAGGACACTACAACAACATATCATACAACTCACTCAACACCATAGGTGAGAACGGTAGGGGAAGATAGGGGGGGTGGTTACCCGGGGTAAATCGAAGAGGGGGTCAGGTGGGTTCCGGTGTCCAAAGCAAAACAGTTTTAAACCATAATAACTTTATTAATTATTCTTTTTATAGGATAATACTACATTTTATTGAATAAACAGCGATATTCTGGTATAAAAAGGATGTAAAAGCATGAATATGTGATGAAAATTCACGTTTTTGCAAGAAAATTTATTATAAAAAAAGTTCCTAAAAATTTCCCGAGGGGGAGGGGGGGGTCAGATTTCAAATTCTAGAGGGGGGTCAGGGGTAAAAAATTCGGAAATTCGGGGGGAGGGGTCCCAAAATTTCGAGGCTAGGGGGGGTGGACCCCACCCTGCCCCCCCTTTTCTCACCTATGCACAACACCGCAACGCACTAAACAAACAAATACAAAAACAAATAGCAGAACAAACATAAAGCAAACATCTGGCAGCAACACATCAAAAAGCAATTTACCCACAAACACAACTCTTACAAACTATACAATACAATAGCACAACTCAACAACAAAAAACAACGTACAGACAAAAACAGGGCATTCACATTCAACACAAAAACAATCATATGCCCACTTACAGCATAGCAAAACATTTCAACAAACAATTTACACAATTCACAACTCACAAAATAAACAAAACATACCGTTAAATTACACGCGCAATCAAACAACTAAAATCCACACTCATCACACAAACAGTACAGCAAACAATCACAACAATACAACACAGCAAAACAAAAATTCAGTTGGGCCTGACAACACAAATATACACCACCTCAAACATTTAGGCAACAAAGCACTACAATACCTTACACACTCTACACTAACATAATAAACACAAACAATACCACACAGTTTGAGGTGTTTTTTGTTTTGTGTGTTGTTTGTTGTGTTGTTTTTTTTGTTTGTGGTGGTGTGGTTTGTTGTTGTTGGGTTGGTGTTTTGTTGTTTTTTTTGTGGTTGTTGTGTTTGTGTTTTTGTTGTTTTGTTTTTGTGTTGTGTGTGTTTTTGTTGGTTGTTTTTTTGTTGTTGGTTGTGTTTGTTGTTGTTTGTGGGTTTGTGGGTTGTTTTTTTTGTTGTGTTTTTTTTTTTTTTTTGTTTGTTTGTGTTTTTGTTTTTGTTGTTTTGGTTTTTTGGGGGGTGGTGCTGTTTTGTTTTTTTCTCTGTTTTTCTCTGTTTTTGGTTTTTTTTTTTTCTTTGTGTTTTTTTTTGCTTTTTTTTTTGTTCGCTGTTTTTTGGTGTGTTTTCTGTTGTTCTGGTTGTTTTGTTGGGATTGGTTGGTTTGTTTTTTTCTTTTTTCGTTTTTGTTTGGTTTTGTTTCTCTGGTTCCTGGGTTGCTTGTTTTTGTCTTGTCTGGGGTTTTTTGCGTTGCTTTGGGTCGGGGTGTTTGTGTTTTTTTTTTGCCTTTGCTTTTGTGTTGCTTTGTTTTTTTTTTGTCGCTTGGCCTTTTTCTTTCGGGTTGGGGTCTGGGCGCTGCTGGCGTTTTGTTGGGGGCTTTTTGTCGCTTTTTCCTTTTTCTTTTTCTTCTGCGTCCCTCGTTTGCTTTTTCTCTGCGTGGGGTGGTTCCCTTCTGCGGCGGCGGGGGGGGTGGTTGGATAACTCGGTCATTGGTTGTTTCGGCGTAAAATTAAGAGAGTGTGCGGTAACTCTCCAAAATCCGGGAGGCCGTCCACCTATGAGCACAGTATAATTATGTGATGTTTGCTGGAACATCAAGGCATGGAATAGATTACAGTTTTGAGCTCCAAACAAAATAGGAGCTCCTGATTTCTGGGTTTTGATTTATTTTTTGCTGTTTTTATAACAATTAAGAAGTAATGCTAATGTCTCTGTTACAATCAGACCATGACACTATTTTATCTGAAATTAATCTCAAAATATTTGACAGTCCTAAGAATAAGATTCAAAATTACCTGATTTTTTAAAAACAGATTATGATATGCTAAGTTTGTACTTATCTACAATCAACTGGAAGATTTTATTTGAGGGATGTGGCACAGTAGAAAATGCTTGGCAAAAATTTAAGGATATATTATTGTTAAGAATTATTAGACATGTCCCTTGAAAACAATTATTTACAAATAAGAAAAAAATTATAGAATATCCAATACAAAAGAAAAAACTTTGGCATAAGCGCAATATTGATGAAAAATCAAGATCAGAGTACAAAAAAACTTGCAAAGTATAGGGTAGTGCATTTAATTTCGGCACTTTTCCAAATTGGCATTTTTGATTTTGGACTATAGTATCTTCGGTAATAATGGGCGGAATACGACGCTTGATAGCTCAAATGAGAGCTAATTATATATAGATGACTGTCGTGAGCTTTTTATTTGTTATGTTATGATATTTTCATGTGAAATTGTGTGATTTACAAAAAATAAAATTGTTACTTGTTTTTAGAACATAGGCATTTTATGATTACGCAATAAATTGGTTTAAGAATTAAACTGCCCTGGTAAAATTTAGTCTATTTTCCGATTTTTTAGTGTAATTCTACGTTGCGTCTGTGGTGAGCAATCGTTATAAAATAAAATAGTGTAATTTTGGCACACATATTGCTGTAGGCAAAAAAGGGTTGATTAAAGTGGTCGGGCGTTAAATTGAAGTTGTAAATAGTTAAAAGACAGCGTTGAAATGTGTAGGGGTCATAGCACTGCACTTAAACTTGATTAGGGGGTCCTTTTAAAAAGTGCCGAAATTAAATGCACTTTTTTCCCAAATTTTGCTCATTTTGATACCATTTGGCATTTTAGCTGTAACTTTTTGCCAGTCACATGTTGAACAACAAGTAGAAGCTCAAATTAAAGAAAACTGTCTGGAAATAATGATAGGCTTTTAAATTTTTGAAAATGATGATTCTTTGACTGAGAAACAATCGATTGTTTGTAAAGTGCTGAAATTAAATGCATACATTTAATTTCAACAATTTTCCATTTTTTTAAAAACTGATTTAATTAAGTACAAAAACAACTTTCGTACAGTAAAACTTTTATGACGCAACGCAGTATCGTAAAAGTTTTAAAATGAGCTATCAAACAAGAAAATCAGGCCATACAGTGAAAAGTTACATTCGAAAAACGAAAAAGTGCCAAAATTAAATGCACTACCCTAGTACAAAAATAATGTTAGAGATTTTAACACTACTAAAGAGAAAAAGATTCTAAATTCAGGGGGTTTTGAACAATTTTTATAAATTTGTTAATAGTAAAATTAAAACAAAACAAACTATCCTATCCCACCAATTAAAAAGGGAAGATGGGACTTTTGTTACTAAAGAGTGTGAAAAAGTTAAACTAGAGTGTGAAAAAGTTGAACTGTTTGGAAGTTAGTTTGCTTTTGTTTTTACTGATGATGATGACACCTTACCAAATTTTAATCCATAAATATAGGAAATTTGGACTTTTGATTTGGAGAATGACCACTTGATTGAAAAATAGCTTTATTACACTTACTGTTTAAAATAAAGGCACCAAAACCTAAAAGAAAATTATTATCTAATTTCACTTACATCTTTTTCTGGTAAATTAATGAAACAGTTTGTTAAAGAAGAGTTTCTGGTCTTTTTCTATATTATTTTGTCAACGTTTTAACATGGTTTTAAAAGCAAAAAGTTCCACAATAACACAGCTGTTGGAAACATTTAATGAGTGGACGCAGGCACTAAAAGATAAACTTCTAATTGACGTCATATACTTGGATTTTGCCAAGGCCTTTGACACTGTGTCACATCAGAAATTATTATATAAGCTAGAAAAATATGGTGTTTCTGGTAAATTTTTAAAATGGATAAAAGAATTTTTAGTTGGGCGGAATAATAAAGTTGTAATTAATGACTCAGTATCCAAATCATTTCCTGTGAAAAGTTCAGTTACTCAGAGTTCTGTTTTGGGTCCATTTTTTTTCCTTATACATAAACCAAGGGCGTAGCCGGGGGGAGGGGTATGGCGGTTGTAACACTTCCCTTTTGAACTGACTGAGGTAAAAATTTGGGGTCCTAAGAGAACAAATTTTAAAAATTTTTCTCACGCTTCGCTTCAATCAGCGCTCAACACTTATATACCTTTTTACAACTTTTAAGTGGTTTTCAATAAATTTCAAAGACAATTTTTTTAAAATTTTTTGTGCTGTCGCACGATTTTCAATGTTATACCTTTTTAAACCTAAAATTTTTTAAGTTTAATTTAAAAAACAATGCAAATAACAGCAAAAAGAATCGCTTAGCGCGAAGCGCAAAATTTTTTTACCCTTTTTAATGTATTTTTTATGGTATTTGGAAAATTTGGAGGACAACCTTCTACAACCCCCCCACTTTTGAAAAATTTGTATGGAGACAACCCCCCTTTCCGAAATCCTGGCTACACCCTAACATAAACGATATTGTTGATTGTGTTAAGTACTCACAAATTAGGCTCTTTGCAGATGACATAAAGTTGATTGCAAAATCTTCATCTAAAGACTACCACATTCAAACCTTAAGACTTCAAGAAGATTTAGATAGAGTATAAAGGTGGTCAAAAGACTGGCAACTGCAATTATCAGATCATAAATGTGAAGTTCTTCATATTCAAAATCATAGCAAAGAGTTAATTTGTAAATAAGCTTGGTAACAATGTATTTGCAACTACAGAATTGGTGCGTGAACTAGATGTTTATATATCTCATGATATGAAATTCTCTAAACACTGTGAAATCACAGCAAAAAAGCAATGAGAGTGACATCACTAATTTTTAGAACATTCAATTCAAACTCTAAAAATAATCTTCTCAGAGCGTATAAGTCCTATGTTAGACCAATTCTGAAGTAAGCTAGTGTAGTTTTAAACCCTTATTTACAAAAAGATATAAACATTTTGGAAAAAGTGCAACAAAATTTCACTAGGAGGTTGTTTTATAAATGCAAGTTGTTATCTGTTGGTTATGAACAAAGACTGGATTACCTAGGTTTAGAAAGATTAAAAGACCGAAGAGACAAAACTGATTTATATGAGTGCTTTACACATAAATATACATAGCTTAAACAATTTGCAAGCCAATGATTTTTTTAAGTTTAACCTGCAGCCCACCTGTGGTCATCCCTTTAAATGGACTGTAGAAGAAAGTAGAATTAATGCAACAAAATTTTCTTTACATCTTGGAACAATCTACTCCCGTCTCAAGTAACTGTCGATTCTTTGGATGCATTCAAGAGAAGTTTTAAAACTAACTTAAATAAGCGCTCTTATTGAGCCTTTAAAGTCATTTCAGATCAGTGGCGTCTGGCGTGCCCAGGGGAGGGGGGGGGGGCGGGTAGGGGGGCGGCCCCCCCCAAATCCAGCGAAGCCGGATTTTTTTGTGAGGGGGGACCCTTGTGACAGATAAACTCATATAGGTAAGTAAACAAAAAAACCCTTTTTGGCATCCCCCTCAAAAAAAACGCAGACCTTACAAAAATACATTTTTAAAATGTTTAATTTAGCATTGTGACAAAAAATATGACTATTTATTTTATTATGTTTAATATAAAATAAAATGTTTTAACTATAATTAAAATATTCCACTAAATCCAAATGGGTCCATATAAAAACACCATGGACAAATTCACCATAGACCAAAATCACCATAAACGTTACAAAATCACCATAATTAAGGTGGTGTAAATTCACCATAAAAATAATGCGTTTGCAATATTTCTTTTAAATTTTGACATTTGGAGAATGCAACAAAATTTTATCATGATAAAATTTAGTTTGATTTTAGGGCTTTGCTTAGGCTTAGAAAAAATTAAAACATTTTTAATGTTTTTATGATTAAAACTTAATTTTTTTAACATATTATAGTTTGCGAACGCATTTCTAATTGTTATGGTGAATTTGCACTATGTTATGGTGAATTTTGCTGAATGTTATTATTTTGGCCTTTAAAATTATCTTAATGAAGTATTTCTGTAAAAGATGTTGATGGAAAAGTAAGACGCATGTGATGGCAAAGTGAGACACTTATCTGGGCCGGATTCACAAAGCTGGGCATAGATGAACAAAGATGTAAAGAAAATTTTGTTGCATTAATTCTACTTTCTTCTACAGTCCATTTAAAGGGATGACCACAGCGGGGCTGCAGGTTAAACTTAAAAAAATCATTGGCTTGCAAAATTGTTTAAGCTATGTATATTTATGTGTAAAGCACTCATATAAATCAGTTTTGTCTCTTCGGTCTTTTAATCTTTCTAAACCTAGGTAATCCAGTCTTTGTTCATAACCAACAGATAACAACTTGCATTTATAAAACAACCTCCTAGTGAAATTTTGTTGCACTTTTTCCAAAATGTTTATATCTTTTTGTAAATAAGGGTTTAAAACTACACTAGCTTACTTCAGAATTGGTCTAACATAGGACTTATACGCTCTGAGAAGATTATTTTTAGAGTTTGAATTGAATGTTCTAAAAATTAGTGATGTCACTCTCATTGCTTTTTTGCTGTGATTTCACAGTGTTTAGAGAATTTCATATCATGAGATATATAAACATCTAGTTCATGAATCAATCTGTAGTTGCAAATACATTGTCACCAGAGCTGTATTTAGAATTAACTCTTTGCTATGATTTTGAATATGAAGAACTTCACATTTATGATCTGAGAATTGCAGTTGCCACTTTTGACCACCTTTATACTCTATCTAAATCTTCTTGAAGTCTTAAGGTTTGAATGTGGTAGTCTTTAGATGAAGATTTTGCAATCAACTTTATGTCATCTGCAAAGAGCCTAATTTGTGAGTACTTAACACAATCAACAATATCGTTTATGTTAGGGTGTAGCCAGGATTTCGGAAAAGGGGGGTTGTCTCCATACAAATTTTTCAAAAGTGGGGGGGGGTTGTAGAAGGTTGTCCTCCAAATTTTCCAAATACCATAAAAAAGACATTAAAAAGGGTAAAAAAATTTTGCGCTTCGCGCTAAGCGATTCTTTTTGCTGTTATTTGCATTGTTTTTTAAATTAAACTTAAAAAATGTTAGGTTTAAAAAGGTATAACATTGAAAATCGTGCGACAGCACAAAAAATTTTAAAAAAAATTGTCTTTGAAATTTATTGAAAACCACTTAAAAGTTGTAAAAAGGTATATAAGTGTTGAGCGCTGATTGAAGCGAAGCGTGAGAAAAATTTTTAAAATTTGTTCTCTTAGGACCCCAAATTTTTACCTCAGTCAGTTCAAAAGGGATGTGTTACAACCGCCATACCCCTCCCCCCGGCTACGCCCTTGGTTTATGTATAAGGAAAAAAAATGGACCAAAAACAACTCTGAGTAACTGAACTTTTCACAGGAAATGATTTGGATACGTACTTATTAACTAGAACTTTATTATTCCGCCCAACTAAAAATTCTTTTATCCATTTTAAAAATTTACCAGAAACACCATATTTTTCTAGCTTTTATAATAATTTCTGATGTGACACAGTGTCAAAGGCCTTGGCAAAATTGAAGTATATGACGTCAATTAGAAGTTTATCTTTTAGTGCCTGCGTCCACTCATTAAATGTTTCCAACAGCTGTGTTATTGTGGAACTTTTTGCTTTTAAAACCATGTTAAAACGTTGACAAAATAATATAGAAAAAGACCAGAAACTCTTCTTTAACAAACTGTTTCATTAATTTACCAGAAAAAGATGTAAGTGAAATTAGATAATAATTTTCTTTTAGGTTTTGGTGCCTTTATTTTAAACAGTAAGTGTAATAAAGCTATTTTTCAATCAAGTGGTCATTCTCCAAATCAAAAGTCCAAATTTCCTATATTTATGGATTAAAATTTGGTAAGGTGTCATCATCATCAGTAAAAACAAAAGCAAACTAACTTCCAAACAGTTCAACTTTTTCACACTCTAGTTTAACTTTTTCACACTC